>JASGXE010012445.1:0-39953 GCA_030068105.1 Sinentomon sp. SZTP_YWyxl
CTGCTATTGAAGAGCTACTGTGTGTCGATACACATTTAGATGTGTATGTCGATATTTGTAAATTTGATGTGTATGTCGATACACATACACATCAAATTTACCATCATATAAATTTTTTTTATTGTTCACAGATGTTACAAAACTGGTAGGTACAAATCCTCAGTTGTATTTTTGATTGTTATTTTTGACAGCAGTTCCAAAATACTAACCACATTTCCAGTAGCTAATTTCGCTGACGTGTTGTTTTTCCTGTCTGCATTTCGCTGTTCCTTCATTATTGGCGAACAAAACGTCACTGAAATTGGGTACCCGAAATTTCTTTGGGAATGTTACTAATATGCAATGCTTTCTCAATAAATTTGCAATGAATGATAATAATAATTCGGTGTGGATTGGTTGTGAATAGATTTGTGTAATCACATTACTCTTTCATGTTTGATGTTCAGTTTACTTGTGAATTGTTGATTTAAAATTTGCATAAAAAAAGGCAAAAACTGAAAAGAAAAACAAGTGGGTGGAAGATTGGTGGTTTTTTTTCAGTTTTTGCCTTTTGGGCAGGAAGTTGCGGTCTAAAGTGCGTTCATTTTCAGAATGGTCGCGCCAAAACTCGCAGAAAAACGAAGGTGGGAGCGGGGGCACGATAGTGGTGTCCAAATTGTACAACATTCTTTGTCTGATTATCCGAGTTGTTTCATTTAAGCGCGACTGGAGAACTGAAATTCCCGAAAGCGCCGGCGGTTCAGTGGTGGAGCGTTGAACTTTCAATCACAAGATCGTGGGTTCGAGTCTCACCATGGGCAAAATTTTTTAATTTTCATTTGGCACATGTTTGCTTAGACAAAACATCACAGATGGAAAAGCAACCTGAACGTGATTTTGAAAATTTCCAGACATGAATTTGTGTTCCAGTTGTTGACAACAACAGCAGATGTGGCCGCACACCATTGCAGGTCAGTGCCAATAATTGCAAAGGGAGGGCCAGCGAAGTTTCGGTTCAGCGCTGCACACTGGAAGTGCATATTTTAAAAGCAGGAGCGGAACGACCAGCAAATCAGACAGATCGTGGTCATAGAAAATTGAAAAAAACTCCGAAAGATGGAATTATCAAAAGATTGAGAGGTGAAAACCGACAGAGTTTCGAAAATTGAGGCCCCCAGCTCAAAATCTCCGATTTCCAATTTTTGCACATCCATGTCTGCAAAAAGGGCGCGGACCATTCTGAAAATGAACAGACTTTAGCAAAAAAGGTGTCAAGAGTCCTATAAATGTCCTATATTTTGGCATCCAAGTTGTCCTATAATGTCCTATAAAATAGGAAAATTTGTCCTATATGTCCTATTATATTTGTCAAAAAGTGGCTGGGACCCCTGTCAAAGTTTTAGGTACAAGAAAAAGGAAAAAAATAGGTATTTGTTTTAAAACAAAAATCATGTTTTAAAACAAGTTTTTTTTCCAGCTGTTTTAAAACAAAAAAATTGTTTTAAAACATCCAATTTTGTTTTAAAACAAATGTTTTGTTTTTTTTTTTCAAATGTTTCGTTTTTTTGCAAC
Organism: Sinentomon sp. SZTP_YWyxl; assembly: GCA_030068105.1. Taxonomy (NCBI): domain Eukaryota; kingdom Metazoa; phylum Arthropoda; class Protura; order Sinentomata; family Sinentomidae; genus Sinentomon; species Sinentomon sp. SZTP_YWyxl. The sequence goes on from JASGXE010012445.1 coordinate 1,552, forward strand.
CCTGGTTTCAAGGTATTTATTTGGTTCTGGCAACTGGAAAATCGTGACAAAGGCAAACCATTCACGGTTTAAAAATAAATAAAGTTCATGATCATGATCAAAAATAGAAATAGGATAGAGTAGAATGATGTGGATGTTCCCAATGTTGAACCAAAAGGAATATTGCCATAAACCATGTTCTTGGGAACAACATAGCGACACTGGGTGACAACATGGAATTTTGCTGTGACCTGTGACATTCCATTTCAGAATCTATCGATTTTGGGTACAGATGCAGATGGTGCATCATAGAAATGGTCGAACATAAAAGCAGTAGAGAACATTTAAACAGTCGGCCATGTTGTAGGTATTGTCACATGTTTTGAATAGGCCTATCCATTTTTTTCTTGCAAGTCATTTTTCAATGAAATGAGCACACAATGGTTGGTTAAGTTTCGAGGGTGTGAGATTTTGAGGTTTGTTATAGTGTGACGTGGACATGATTATGGAATGGGGAAATGAAAAAAACTGCAGAAAATGAGAGATCGGAGTGATTTTAATGTTCCACATATTCAGTGGAACTTAATCACCGGACAGCTGATGTTGATAAGTGAAAGTAATGGTGAACATGATCAAGGCAACCTGGAGCAAAATTCTGTTTTGTTCGTTATTCTTCAAATTGTTGTGCTTTAGACTTTCGTACCTACCATTTACCAAGGTAAAAAACGATTTGTTCGGTGAAATTTGTTCAGTGAAATTATTTTTTTTTTCATCATATTGTTCTTCTGATTCATTTCTGAGTAGGTAGCTACTGCCATTTTTGACCTGCAAATAGACTAGATGTGACATATTTGACATGTAGGTACATGCTTCTTTTTTAATATTTTAGAAACAAAAAAAACATGTTTTTATAACAAAATAAAAAAAATTTTGAAAATGTTACTGGTGTCAAAATTAGCCCATTTCCAGAGGAAAAATTTGTTTTAAAACAATTTGATAAAAAAAACACCTGTTTTTGTTTTAAAACAAACTGTTTTAAAACAAACATGTTTTTTTCAAAGCCTTGTTTTAAAACGTGTTTGAAACAATGTTTTAAAACAATTTGTTTTAAAACAAACAACCCTGATTTTTAAAAAAATTTTAAAACTGGAACCACCGCTGGTTCCCCGCCCACGACATCATGAGACAAAGTCCCGTGTCATTTTAGTAATAAAACCCAACGCCAATGGATTGACGCGCAAACGTTCAGTGCACCAGGCACCACGTCATAACAATTTTAAAACAGGGACAATTATGATCAATGGATGGCAACTTGGCTCACATGATCGAGTAAGTACCTACCTGGCTTCTATTGTGTTGTTTTTGGGCATGCTTGCTTTCATATGCATTTTCTTAGTTGGACATGGGTGTGCATGCATTTGCAATTTATTTCATGATTTTTGAAGATTAAATAACGCAGAAAAAAAATTGTACCAACAACATTCAATCCAGTCGGTCACAAACCACAACAACTGTCTATTCTGTCCAGTTAATACGGGTTTTCAGACAACATGTAGAAAACACAATTCGATACTTAACAACCAAGTAGTTCTTCTGTTATTATTTGTTGCAAAACTGGTCTGTGGCTGGAATCAGTGTCATGCATGACCAATGGCCATTGGCCAAATGTTCTTGTAACATCCAGTGATGGTGCCCAGGGTGAGTGATGGTGCCCAGGGTGTGCAAGTCATGTCCCAAAAATCCCATATCATTATCCATCATAGTTTTCGACAAGACAATTATTGTCAATAGCAATGACATCAACTTTTAGTTGCTTTTAAGCTGCGAGCTACAATCTGGTTGACAAGGAAGCAAGGAGTGCACTAATCGTTCATATTTAGATAGGTACCTAGATAAAATGCGACAGTCTCTGCACAACAATGGGCCCAAGGATCTCTTTATTTGAGCCTGATAAAACTCCATCTGTGTGGGGCGAAACATCACTTGTAGGAACCTAAATTTACAAATGGTTAGCACTATAGCAGCTGCTGCTTCCTTGTTAACTATGTTTCTGTTTCCCGTTGGTGGTGCGGTGCTATTAAGGTAACTTTGCAAATCTTTTTTTTTCTGTGTGTTGCCCACAGTTGAAAATTAGAAATCGAGTAGGAATTAAATTCCAGATTTTATGTGAACCTTCGACTTTCAATGAATGAAGATGCTTTGTTCAGTCTTGGTGGTTTTAGCTGGTTTTGGGGTTGTTTTGGCCGGTTTTAACCAGTTTTAACCGGTTTAAACCAGTTTTGTCCACCGACTCCGACAAAACTAATTTTTGCCGGCCAAAACCCAACCCTGCAAAAATTGCGATGAATCTGTATCAGGAAATAAACACTGTCATGCACTTCGAGTTTGTTCAGAATTTCATCGTTACTGTATGTAGGTAAGTAGGTAATCCTTTGTTCACATTCTGATTCTGCAGTTTATTTTTTTTTTCGTGCTTTTGTTACTGCCCACTCATGCATGCATGTATTTGGTATGCAAGTGTCGAGCACATTTCAGTTTTGCATCATCATTCATTAAAAACTGGAAGACTGCGAACTCAGCAGGAAGTCTCCATCTTCGCTGGAGTGGAATCGTGATCAAAACATCAGATTGGAAACATCAAAGACAAAGCACAAGACCTGCATTTTCAAATTGTTCAGGCTCATTTTTTGTTCTCGTATTGTTGTTTCAAAAAGATACCAGATTCTGAACATCAAGCAAAACTTCCACACAGTTCAGCTAAACAGGAGTCTGGAACAGGGTCCTAAGACTGGAATATTCAACCTTGTATTTCGCTCGAAAAATTTGTTGTTGACTTCAAAAGATAGCTAAATACAACAAACAAGTACCTAATGCAAGTATCATTAGGTAAGTTAATTGAACGAGAATCGAATAAGAAAATTATTCTTCACTTCTAGAAAATTCTTTTTCACTTTACCTATAAGCCCTACATGTTCGAGCGAATCGTGAAATGTGAACCGAATCCCAGTAACTGTATCGATAAGATCAAAAAAGCATGCGCTGCACACAGGTCATATATTTTCAGTGCCGACACTATGCCCAAAAATCGAAGGCAGGCATGGCAGTAGGCTAAATGGCTGCTGCACTGATGACACCTGGATGACTTGTCAAAATCGTGACTTAAACCTCGCAAGTCAGCATCTACATTTAGGATATACGTGTACCTATACCTTACAGGGTTTCCCAAAAGACTTTTGCATTGCAAAAATGTAATCTTAGTGCTTTTATCATTTTTGCGATCTGAAACTTTTTGAAGCTCTACCTAGGGGATATTAACACTTTAATCGGAAATTGCAGTCCCAACTTAAGTGGTGAGGGCCAGAAAAAGTTTCAGATCACAAAATAATTATATGACAAAACAGCAAATTTACATTTTTGTTAAAGACTTTTGGGCTATACTGTATGCATGTAAAAGAATTATCGTCTCCCTGAATCCAATTTCATGAACACTAGAATATTTTTTCCAGTGCCAGTCCAGCCTTTGGGCTTCATGTGAAAAAAAATCAAATGCAAAACAGCCAGAACCAAGTTGTTTTGTTTTTGTTTTAGGTGATAAGGCCATGACGTACGTATGTACCCACCCCACCTACCAAATTACTCGGTAATGTGGAGGCATGAATGAGCTACCCAGACCGACTCTTATTCAGGGTTGCAAAAAAACGAAACATTAAAAAAAAAAAAAACAAAATATTTGTTTTAAAACATAATTGGAAGTTTTAAAACGCTTTTTTTTTGTTTTAAAACAGCCAAAAAAACTTGTAAAAACACGATTTTGCTTCAAAACAAGGGGTTTTAAAACAAATATTTATTCCTTTTTTCCTGCAAAACTTCGAGTGAAGCCCGATGAATGCAGCAACATACCCTGGTAAGTACGCAGGCAAAAACATTTAGAATTTGCCCATTGGCCACTCTCAGATTCCATATTATTTTCTGCACACAATGCACGTGTAGCTCCTCAACGTGGTACGTGGACTCGTATGATGTGTTGGAATTTGCATCAATGGCTAACGTTTGGGATTTGGGGCGAGTAAAATTCCAAAATTCTTGGTTTTCATTTTTTTTAATTGGATTATAGCATAAATATTTCCTGGATTATTCCCTAATTCCTCATAAACATCCTGTCGTTTAGTTTTCCTATTTGTTTTTGAGTGTCAAAAGTTCAAAAAGGAATTAGCCTATTCGCAAATTCCGAGGAAATTTAGATACAACGAAAATTACCGGAAATTTTGAGAAGTTTCAATTAAAATTTCCAGTCAACAAGTGACAAACGCAATGCTTCCTGTTCCTAGGAATATTCCCAAAATGCATGAAAAACATTTGACAATTGTGGTTTTAATTAATATTACACCATTCAAATAGGCACTCAACATTTGCTAGACTCCTATTTGCTTTCCAATCTGGTTGTTTTTGTGCAAGTATGCCTTTCCATTTTAACTCTCTACTCTGTCCCTTCTTGGTTCACAACAGAACCCACCTGGAATGCCTGGACCTATTTTAAGTACCAATTTTATTTGCATAGGTCTCTGTTTTTATTTTCCTTCCAAGATCATAAAATGGATGTGTTGTATTTGATGCCTTGATCATATCATTTGTGGTGGAATTTCTCGAGAGGTTACCAGGCAGAAACAACCACTTGCCAATGAGTTCTATCAAAATCCTGTTTTCTTCCGATTTCTGGTCACCTACCTGCTCCTTCTTCTGCAAAAACAATCTGCAAAAACAAAAAATTGCTTTTTGCTTATTTACTCAATTTTCAACGTGTTTCTGTTATTTTTATCAATAAAACCATTATTGTTGCCTTTTTCAATTGCCATTGTAAGTAAATTATTGCAAAAATTCGCCTTGGCAGCTTTTGGAACACGTTTAAAACTGTTTAAAACCATGTTTAAAACACGTTTTAAACAACGGAAAAAACAGATGGAGAAAAAAAACATTTAAAACACAAAAAACATGTTTTAAATGTTTGTTTTATTTTAAAAAAACACGTTCTTTTCCAACCCTGCTAGGTATCATAACCTTTTAAAAATGAATCGAGTTCGTGCAATGAGTTCATACCGAACCAAAAAATGCAAGCGAAAAAAGAACCAGAAATTGAGATGCTGCCAAACTTATAATATGTGATAGGGCCTCTAGATAAGCAATATTTATTTGTCTTACCTACCTACCAAGGTATTTGAAACATTAGTCTTACCTTTATGTCCACAATGTCTCCAACTTTGTACACTTTCAAGTATGTTGATGTTGGCAGTGGCCCATGTTTTCGGAATGGTCTTGAAAACAAATCCCTGGTTCCTTTTCGATAACCTTTAGAGTTTGTCATCTTTACTACTACCTTGTATGGTACGGTACGTTATAGGTAATAATTTCCTCTTCTGAAAGCTACTGCACCTTCCATAAAAAGGGAAGCATCAAAATCAGGATGTAAAACAAGAAAAGGCCTTGAAAGATTAAACAATAATGAGGCATGCTGCAATGCCAGGCAAGTGTCTCTGAATAATTAGGTATAGGCTAAAGAGCCTGATCGGGTTCACATCCTCACCTCAGCACATCATTTTAGGCAAATGCCTCCCAACAAAGTCTAGAAAACTGCAAATATTTCTATGTTCCTTGAAACCCATTAAACCGGCACATTCGATATTTGTACCGCACAGGCTGCTGTTATGGGGTACAAAGGGGAGCCAATATGCAAAAATGGAATTTTGACATTTTGAAGAGTTGGTATGGGAATTTCCCACTTGCTGTGGGTCCAACAGATGGTTGGTTAATCAGGTTTTCACATTTCCAGTCATCAGTTTGCTCGAGAGACTTCCAGTTTATCTCCACAATTTCCCACAGTTTAATTTACTGATTAGGTATTGGATGTATTGAGATCGGAATGGGACTAGGTCTAATGTAATGATAGGCAGGACGTGCAAACCTCTTTCATTCTTTCTTTTATTTCAATTCAGTAGGGATTGGGTGGGGAGACTAGGTACCGTACCTATCTTTGCAGTGCTTGGTTTTTCCTCCCACAGAAACATGATAGACAATAGAATAGCTGCATCCTGTGCCAGCCCTTTGTTTTGAGATGTTTTGCTTGATTTCAAGGACAGAGGTAGGTACTTACTTGAATCCTCACTGTCAAAGAGACAGGTAGGTACCTACTTGAATGCATAATATGTTGATACGAAGGTCACTCTGAAAGTTGTGAGATTTGTGAAAGTTTGTTTACCGGAAAACCGGTTCTTGTTGTTGTTACGAACTTTGATGTTTTTCAAGATCTTGGAACAAAAAATTTGCAATCAGGCTTTTGTACTGTCACAATAAAAAGAGTTTATTCTTTCCATTTTGTAGCTTAGAAATTGAGCTTGTTTCAGAGCATTTTAGGACATTGCTTTATTACGACTTTAAGTGTGTTTAAATGTTGATTAGTGCAAAGAAAGACTGGAGTTTGCTTTCGGCAGAGAGAGACCTTCTTGAGCAACCATCTAAAGTTGTTTGCATAATTTAGAAGAGGCCGTGATTCTCTTTCTGATGAAGGACGTACAGGGTGTCCAGAACAGCTCTTTCCGAGGAAAGTTGTGCTGCAGTGGAACGTACGGTACCTAACGGATGATACGAAATAAACGTTTGCAATTATTGAGGAATCATTGGGGATTGGATCTGCAGCAGTGGCAAAAATCCTCCATGATGAATTGCAAAGGAAGAAACATGTTTGTCGATGGGTGTCGTAAAAGTTAGGTAACGCAGTTCCAATAGGCTGAGCGAGAACCAAGCAGCCAGCAAACTCTGAGAATGGCCAAGGAGGGCGGCCATCACATCATTTCAAGAATTGTCACTACCGTTGCGACATACATCCCATTTTACGACGTCCCAACATGCCAGCAAAATCGGGTGTGGATCCACGAAAGTGACCTAACATTGACGACACCGAAGAAACAGCGTGTAATAAAAAACGTAATGTGCTCCATATTTTTTCAGAACTACCAGTCTGGTTAATGCAATCAAGTTCGAAGAGCAAACAACAGTTACAGCTAATTGGTACACCACAAAATGCCAGCCAGAAAGAAATCCTTGCTGCTCTTCAAGTTCGGGCATTAGGTAGGTACTGCTTCACCACGACAATGCCTCGTCGCATAAAGCAAAGGCAACGGATGATTTTTGCGGCAAACAATGCGAACTTTCATTGATCTTCCACCGAATTCACCTGATTCGGTTATGTGCGACTTCTGGCTTTTTGTACCTAAATCTAAAAAAACATTCGCCAGGTCGTCAATTTTCAACAGAAGAGGAGATTTATGTTGCCATCAGATCTTATTTTGACACCCTGTACAAAATCAACTGCCGTGAGGCTTTTGACTTGTAGAAAGTCCGATTGCAATAGTGCTTAAATGTTGGAGGGGACTGCTTTGAAAATTCGTCATTGAAAACTATCAATATTTCCAGTTTCTGAGTCTCAAAACTTTTAGAGTGACCTTCGGGCAATGGTTCCCACCCATCCTTTTATTCTGGAGGCGTACATTTTTTGTGGAGCTGGAACACCAATTTTCCCCCAAAATGAACCTTAGTTTTTTAAAATTTTATCAACTTGGGGTCTTCGCCCCCAGACCCCCCACCGGGGGCTCTGACCCTCGGAACCCCGTTGGGGTTCAGCCCCAGACCCCGTTTATTGGTGAACACCGCGACAAGACCCTGGTCTGGGCGGGGATCTTGTCCCGCCCAGACGCTGGGCGGGACAAGGCAACGATAACGCTTATACCTTTGACTCGGCAAGCGTTATCGTTTATTCTGTCTTTAATCTATAGCCCAGCAGAAATGTTAGTGTGGTTTTAGGCACATCCCAGAGCCTGGTGGTAGTGCATTCCACCCAAAAATAAAAACAAAAATCGTCAAAAAAAGGAAAACGGAATGCGCGTTTTGCATTCGCACACTGCGTCCATTTCCCATTCTTTTTTTTTCTCTTTTTTTTTTAACGGGACTGAGTGGCCCCGCTGTCGCAACCGTAGGACAAAAGTCCGGTGTCAAAAATTAAACAAAAACAACCAATGCCGTCGGAGAGATGCAACAATTTGTGGCGTGTATTTCAACACCAATTCAGTCTCATTTTTGACAAAGGCATTTTAGCCAAAAATTGCATCCCATTCCGTTAGTGCAGAGGATAAAACGCCGATTGTTAGAATAATGATGCATGGCATAATCAAAAAGTTCATGTCTTGTTCAATCAAACACAGACAATAGGCCCCACATGGTGGCATGTCAGGCAGGTCAAAAGGACAACGAACACATTAAAATAAATTGTGGGCAACGAACCTTGCAAAAGTTTTGAAGATGGTGCCGGAGATTCCAGAGAGAGAAATGGAGATCATGTATTGCATGCACAAATTAAAGCCAAACCAACAGGCATTTGCATTAAAAACAATCAAATGGATGAAATTGCCCTAAGAGTAAATTGATGGAAAATGGGAAGAAAAAGGGGGGAGAAGAATTAGAAAAGCTATCTGCGAACCCCTGCCTACTTATTTTTAAAATCGAAGCTGCGGGAAGATGTAACATATTTTTACCGTGCAGTGACTAACTAACCTCAAGTCACCAGATCTTCCTACTTCCTTATTGGTTGTCACTGGTCTTCAATACCTAGGTATTCAGAGAGAACATTTTCCAATCACATCAAAAAGGGCTTGAAGGAACATTATTTCATTTTCAATACTTAACAATTCAAACAAATAATCACTCCTCAACTGAATCCTCCTTCTTCACTCACTGGGAAGGTGAATTATCAGTTCAGCTTTTGACCAAATCCCTTCTCCCGACACATGGGCACTTTGTGTCCCATAAACCAGGTCGGCTCCTTGACAACCAATATGTATCTGTCCAGTTGACCTGTTTCCTCACTCCTCCCAGAGCAACACCAAGGATTGTGTCAGATCAAGTGAGCTTTGACCCTTTTCTTTGGGTCAATCACTTCTCAAACTTGAAACACTCGACTGCCTGTTCCAATGAATAGAGCCAATGATGCTCTCTGATCTCCCACAAACAACTTGTTGACCTTCAATCCACAAACCTCTTGTGTTACTGGTCTCCATCCACCATTTCAGTCCCATTGGACCATTCTTCGACTCTTGTACAACCTTCCAGCAATAGGATCGATGTCCTAGCTTGTCGGAAGTAGGCTCAATACTTCATGAAACCTCGTTCAAACAATTGTTTCAGAAACCCCCCCCCAACCCACCTAGAGGAATAGAAAAGAAAACTATTAGATTGACACACCTATTATACCTGCACGCCACAAAGAATCTGACCAGCAATGATGTAAATATGGCTCCAAATCAGCTGCCCGAAAATTTGCCTAGACCATAGTTAGATTCTCTATTTTAGTCCGAACAACATTGTTGAAGTGGCCCTCGGAAAAATTGAGAGCATTCATAGGAAGGCAAAGACGATTCCACCGAAAAAGGCTGTTGTGAAAAAACGAGTTTCTGTCTATGTTTTTGGAAAGAACAGGAGGAACGAAGGACAGAAAGTCGCTTGCTCTTGTAGAGTTGTCGTTTGGGGTAAGATTCCATGGTCCATCACCCCAGCCTCCACGTTTCAGAATGCAATGCCTAAATGCTGAAAGGCCATGCAGGACTCCTCTCTTCTCAAGAGAATCCCAACCTAACTCATTTAAGAGAGACGTAACGCTCGCGTCAAAGCTGAAGTTGTCTGAAACGAATCTTGCAGCTCTCCGCTGCACAGCCTCAATTGCATCAATGTGACATCTTTGGAAAGGTGACCAGGATGTGGTTGAATATTCTAACAATGACCTAACAGTTGATATGTATAAAATAGTCTTAATTTGCCTAGAAGCATAGCTATAGTTTCTAATAAGGAACTTCAATTGATTTGATGCTTTTTGCACAATCTTTTTAATGTGTGGAATCCAGCTCAGTTCGGAAGTAAAAAGCAATCCCAAGTATTTTATGATTTCTGGCCTGCAAAGAACTTTGGATCCTACCTTGTAGTCATACAATGCAGGCGATCGGGAAGTTGAAAAAGACATAATGGATGTTTTTGAGGCATTTATACCCATGCAGTTGGCATCACACCACTCTGCAATGGAGTCCACATCGGTCTGCAGAGCAATGAAGTCCTCACTTGAGGATATGACCCTATAAACAACGATGTCATCCGCAAAAAGTCGGATTCTGGACTTCATTGCGGAAGTCATGTCGTTAATATAGATAAGAAAAAGTAAGGGACCACAAACAGATCCTTGTGGGATGCCACACGTAACAGGAATAATATCGGACAACTCCCCATTCAACAAAACCCTGAAATGCCTATCAGTAATGAAGTTTGAAAGCCATGTGAACAAGTTTTCAGGGATATTCAACTTGGCCAATTTCCTGCAAAGTAGAGGTATGGAGACCCGATCGAAGGCTTTAACCAGGTCTATAAATACAGCATCTATTTGTGTTGCATTCCCTAAGGCCACTGAGATCTCATGAATAAAACCGGTGAGCTGAGTTTCACAAGAATATTTGGATCTGAAACCATGCTGACCATGGAAGAAAAAGTTTTGACCCTCAAGCAAGCGATACAAGTAACCAGCAACGATTTTTCCATCAGCTTGGCACAAGAGCTTATCAGGCTTCTTTTGCCAACGTGGTGGCGCATTTGCGGGAGAAAAAGGAAACACAGGTGGAACCATTTCGGGCTGCAGAGAGATGGCGCCATGTCGCTTCTCGCATTTCATGAAACTTCTCTGGTGCAAAACCGTTCGGCAAAAAAAACTGTAAACTGTAAACTGGTGTAAGGTTTTCGGGGTGTTCCCCCAGGGCTTCTTTTCGCCCACATCAACCCATTCATTCTTTGCACCTTGCACACAAACTCATCACACACTGGCGCCATTCACACCAATCATTCACCATCCCTCTCCACTGGACAAACTTTTAACTTGTGTAAGGTTTTCGGGGTGTTCCCCAGGGCTTCTTTTCGCCCAAGACAAGACAAGACGTAAGGTATGATGCCTTCTTTTCGGCAAAAATCCACAACCTAAAATTTACTTTCGACTAAAAAGACAAAACAATTGAAGAAAAACATCTTCCACTCACTCACAAAACCCCAGCGCAACACAAAATTACATACTTACATAATAGAAATACCTAACCACTGTCTAGCCCAACTCAAACTTGAACCACACAGCAAAACATCAAAAAGATGCAAACGAGACTGCTCCTTCACAAACATGTGCAAAGCTCCTCTTGCCCTGGAATCTAAGATAAGTTTAAGTCAGGCCTACCTACCTAAAGACAAAAATGAATGAAAGCAAAACAGAAAAACTTAGCTTTGAATTTTAGCTTTGAAATTTGCTCAGCATCAGATCAATCATCTCCCGGGCTAGGCGCATCGTCATTACACCTCCTTCGTCATCTAGGTATTTAGTGTCATCTCCCGAGCTCATCAGACATCCCTCACCACAGTTGTTCGTCCAACTGTTCACCTTCACCAGGGGCGGCTCGAACGGGGGGGGTGGGGGGGTGCTTCACCCCCCCAATAATTTCACTCAGTCGGCAATTCGGTCATTTCAGCGGGCAGTCGGCAAATGTCTGATGCGGTTGCACGATTTTTTTTCGTTTTCGCTGTCGTTTTTTGACTGCAAAGCCCAACATATTTTTTGCATTGTTTTCCTGGGTCCTGGCTTCCTTTGCCTGCAAATCATTTGGGCAGCGCCGGATTACCCAATGGGCACAGGGGGGCACGTGCCCAGGGGCGCCTCGAGGTATGGGGCGCAAAATTTTTTCGTCTTACACTTGATAAAATGGGAATTTTTACTGTGTTTCTTTAGATTTTGCAAGCGATACTCCAAGCAAAAAATCCAAGTCTTCTTAAACAAAACCAATTTCAATTCAAAACCTGCAGTTTAATTTTGAATCTCGCGAAATGGGTAGGAGAGGCACCGTTGTGCATGTCGCTGGGAGGTGCTGTTCTCTCTTTTTTCGTTCCGAGCAGCCAGCTGCACGTACGTCATGGACCAGCCCAGCCGCCACAGCACTTTGCTGGAAGGGAACAATAACAAGGGAAGAAGCAAAACGCGACGCGCCGAACTTTTTCAATGAAAATTCGCGTGACGTCAGCAGTCCCACAACACAGAAGAGAGATGATTCTCTGCTTCTGTTCTCGTTCCGTTCGACCACCGTCCAGTCACTGTGCGTGCACGCACATATGGCGTGAGCTTGCACTTGCTCAGTTGTTTGTTTCTGTTTGTTTTGGGTGTTGCACCTTCCTGTCCGGTTTTTTCGTTTTGTGCGTGTGTCGATGACGGATTTTGATGGAACTTTTCATGTCAGAAAGCTGAACAGTGTGCGATTTCAGACGTGAAAAAATCCCGAACTTTTCGCTGCAACAAAAGTGACAAGTTGAGATGTTATAAAATTCCGGGTTCGTGGCTCGCATTTTCAAACATTGAGTGAGTTTTTCCGCTGTAACATGGTTTCGACCTGCGGAAGAGTTGTAGAGGGAGCTTTCAGCTTTCCAAAAAACACCAAAATCATTGAATTTGGACCCCATTTGACTATTTCATCAAAAGAGAACGCGACATGGAAGCACCGTTTTGTTTTTGAGCGGGGAAGAGGCCCCGACTCCCGCGGATTTCTTGGAAGGCATGGCCTCTTCCCGGCTTGAGAACAAAACAATGCTGCCATGTCACATTTTAACTGATCATAAAATCATGAAATGATGTTCAAATTCAATGATTTTGGTATTTTTGGAAAGCTAAAAGCTTCCTCTACAACTCTTCCGCAGGTCAAAACCATGTTACAATGGAAAAAAATCGCACAATCTTTGAAAATGTGAGGCAGGAGGCTGGAATTTTTTCACATCTAAACTTGGAGAATTTTGTCCCTCAAATTTTTCAGAATTTTACCAATGAAAAGTTCGGGACTGCTATACGAATACGGTCTACAATCGCCCATTTTTCAACTTTCCAGCACAATAAGTTCTATCAAAATCCGTGAATCGGTTCAAGAGAAACTTTACTTTCCGTGGACTGCGCACCGCTACCCGCCGTTCACTGGCATGTGTGTTGCATATACTTTCTATGCTGTTTCCTCTTTTTGCAATGCCAACTGCCTTTGTTTAGAATGTACCTGCTGTTATTCAATTATATGATTTTATTCAGTGATACGGATATGATCATCAGATCCATTGGTATCCATCTTGCATAATGATGAAATTTTAATTTTCAAGTACCTGCTGCTGACTGGACGACTGCAAGGGCGATTTTTATAGAAGTGCCCCTGGGCGCCCAAAACCTTAATGCGGCACTGCATTTGTGCAAAGTCACCTAAAATTAGTTGTGGTTCATCGTTACATTCTGATCTAATTCGGGCAAACAATGAATCATGACAAATGGGACACAAAGTGAAATGCATTGGGACTGCATTTGTGGCAAACAAAATCACCTGTATGCAGCAAGCCGAATCCCCACAATGCAATAGGTGCTTCATTGTTGGGTTAGGTTTAGGGTTAGGTTTGAATCAAGCCAGCCACAATTAAGTAAATAAACTGGAGAAGATTTGACACAAATGCCAACCTAGCTAACCTAACCCTAAACCTAACCTAACCTAACCAACCTAACGAATCAAAACAACCCATCCAAACCAACATAGCCAAAATTACATTAGGAGCTTACGAGCTCCAGCCTCCTGGTCTCTATCAAAAACAAGCAACAGTTTGTGTTTGTCGCGTTCGATTCCAAGGAAAAGAAGAGAAGAAGTGAAAAAACTGAAACCAATTGTTGGACCGAATTGCGGACGTTTTTTCTCCTGGCAAAATTGAATCTTTCGTGCCTTCACGCGTCAATCTGTCAGCAGGGTCTTTGTGTTTGTCGTGCCGCACCCACCCAGATTGCAACCCCACCAAAACTTTGAGATGACACCTGGAACTCCAAAATTCTTTGTTTTGGTTTTCACGGATTTTGTGTTAGACGCAGTGGCTGAAGGTCCACAAATGACCGTAGTGTGCCCATTTCTATTTCACTTCTTTTATTCTATCAACTTCTGAACTGAAACGGGAAGAATGATGATTTTGCGGCTCCAGTTGCATCATCACGTTTTCGATCTGCAATAAAATGAGCAAACCAAAGCGTGACTCAATTTTTCTTTTCTGAATATTTGAATTCAAGAAGAAAACAGCAAAAACACCTGTACAAAGTCACCAAAAAAGAAAGTCATATCCCAAAATGTGAACCAGCAATGGACGAAATAAACACTTGAGGGAGGAGTGGCGTTTCTGGGAGCAAAATGTGATGGCAGATGACTGTGGGGTCTTTTGATAAATTTTTACCAAATTTCTCAATTCCAAGGAAATTTGGGGCTGCTGAAATTGTGAAAGTCCTTCAGCTTCTGGGGGGCTTCGCCCCCCAGACCCCCTAGCGCCTGCGGCGGGCCCCGTCAGAACATGTTCATTATTAAGCGGGTAGTCGGCAAATTTGACCCAGCACACCCCCCCCCCCCAAAAAATATGGCTAGATCCGCCCCTGACCTTCACATTCATCATTAATCTAAAATAGGAAAAAAGAAAGAGAAAAAAAGGATGAAGGAAGGAAGCAAAGCAACTTCCAAAAGAGGCAACTTTTTTTTCAAAAGAAGAAAATAGAAAAGAAATGAAGATGACAAAGAAATAGGTAGGCCCTACTTGAAAGGAATAAAGATGCAACAAAGTGAATAAAATGAAATAAAGATGAGAACTTCCCCTTTTCAGTGCACCACAACGGGGGAATGGTTTGCCTTGTGTCAGTCACGCGGCAAGAGCGATGTCCAGCAACTGCCGGTTGACAAGCGCAGGGAGTCACGGAAGCACCAGCGGCGTTCGCCAGCAGTACGCACACTCCCTCTTCCCAGCTGCGTGAAAAAGGTTTTGCACTGACCACGCAGTGGGGGGCCGCCAACATGGGCCGCCGTCTCCGGGCAGGTTCCCGGCTTAGGTCTGGGCATGGGTCCCCGACCCGTTCCCAGACCACATCTTTATCAACCCCATTGCAATGCCCCATATCGGGTCCGATCTCAAATGAAAAATATGAAATGAAAATATATAAAAAATTATTAAAAATAAAATAAAATAAAGACCACAAATTTTGAAGGAAAGGTAAAAATAGATAAAAACAAAAAAAAACAAAAATCTCCAACAGCCCTCACTCCTAGGCAGCAGAAACTTTTCCCTTCCACTTCACGAGATATTGCTTTGCATGTTCCACCCACAACTCGGATTCCTTCTCCCTCCCTATTCCCAGTCGCTCACGAACAAGCGCCCATTCCTGCTCTTTGTGAACACCCCTGTCCACATCCACCCACCCAAAAAAAAACGTCTCTCTTCAATCATTGACTTGCACCACAGGAATATGTGGCACAAGTCTTCCGACTCTGCCCCACAGAGCCTGCATTCCTCCTTCCCATCCACCCAACGCAACCGTCTTGCAGTTTCCAGGGCACCCACCCTGGCCCGAAACAACAAATCGCTGCCAAAAGACCCATCATATATTCCATCCCAACTCATTTGCTCCTTAGCAGAATACCCAGTCAGTGAACTTTTTTGTGACACTTCCCTTCTCCACCGATGCCACTGCTCCTGTTCAATCTCCCTTCTTTCTCTGCGTACACAATCCTTCTCGGATTCCAAATCCATGTACCTGCCCCACCCCAACGTGCCCTTCCACCTTTCAATTTGACGAATCCGTTTTTGCCATGATGTTCCACTTCCCATTGCCGGCACATACATGAAAACCTTCTTCGCAAACCTGTCCCGATCCATGTATTGCAGCCTTGCCAAGTACCCAACCTTAGCTCTGGCTTCTCTCACCCCAAAACTTGCACATGCCCACTCCCCATCCAGCCCAACCTGAGCCACTAGCCTATTTCCTCCCATGGCTCTCAAGCCAACATCCCTTTGTACACTGTTCAAAAGGGCTTCAAACCCAACTCCCAAACACAGTACCTCCTGGCCATAAGTCAGAGCTGGCACCACAGCACCTTTCCACATCCATCGCATCATTTCAGGGCGACACAATGCCCACTTACCCATACTTTTCGTCATTCCACCTAACCTTCTTGCCTTTGCCCTTAGCCCTTGCTTGAAAGTTACAAGATAGTCCTCTGTGTCTGAAAGCTCAACACCCAGGTATTTATAGCATCCCACCTTCTCAATCTCCCAATCCCCAACAATCAGCCCGCCATCTCCCTCCCAATTCCCAGAAAAATTCACCACCTTTGTTTTTTCTTCACTAAATAACCATCCCTTTTCTGCCCCAAATCTGGCTGTCTCACTTATCAGCATTCTTAGATCCAACTCGCTCTCACCCAGCCACACAATATCATCCGCCAGAAATAAACCTGGGGGTGAAGGACCGGCCATGCCCCCCATTTGACCAGTCCCACAACTTGAAACCGTACTGCCCCTGAAGCCTGTCAATCCACTGCTCCAACTCTCCCAGCACCAGAATAAAAAGCAAAGGCGACATTGGGCAACCCTGGCGCAGCCCTGATTAACATTCAACCCCCTTGATCACAATCTCCCCCCAATGAAAATCATACGTCACTACCACTGTACAGAGCCTGGATTAGTTCAACAAACACGTCGCACACCCCCACTGATTTTAGCCTCCTCCAAATGTCCTGCCATCTCACTCTATCATATGCTCCCTTAATGTCAACAAATACCGCACTCAGGTCACGCTTTTCACTTCGAGCTAGTGTTTGAAATTTCCCGGGAAAATTCAACTTGGGAAATTTCCCGGGAAATTTCCCGGGAAATTTCCCTTTTGGGAAAATTGGGAAAATTCCGAATTTTCCCAATTTTCCCGGGAAATTTCCCAATTTTCCCGGGAAATTTCCCAATTTTCCCGGGAAATTTCCCAATTTTCCCGCGAAAATTCCGAATTTTTCCCGGGGAAAATTAGGAAAATTCCCGGGGAAATTTCCCAAAATGAGGAATTTTCGACTCTGCTCTTTAGATTTTCCCATTTTGGGAATTTTCCCAGGCAATTTCTGTATTGCGTTGAATCGAAAATTGGAAATTAGATTGCTTCTGCTTATCTATCATGGAACACTGCGTTTGGAAAAGTAACAGTACCGAATAATGGGGGTGGATTTATTATGCTCCCACCATCTGCAACGTCCGTGAATCAACTTTGGACCGGCACACGCAACAAGTCAACAAAAAGCAGCAGGTCACACCAATGTCTGTTCGGAAAGAAAAAAAAAAAAAAAAAATTAAATGACTTCCATTTTATTTTGACTCCGCAACATGGTCTTGATTTGACAATTATTGACTCATCTAATGAGTTGAGTAATTGGACGACCCAGCCAGCCTATTTCCGTGAATTCACGATGGCATCGGCATGGCAGGGCAGCTGTTGCAAAATTGTGCTTTGAGGCTGCATACGAGTATACCATAACAGGAGTAGCAACGAACGGTTTTTAATGCAGTTCTTGCAACTGCATTAAACTATGCTGAAAACTGTGCTCCGATAGCTGTTAAATGGTTGCATGCACTTTTTAATCATATCATGCACAGGTACCAATTATTGTGAATATTGTGAATACCTACCTAGGTATTTCCTCCTACATAAGTAACAATGTATATGCGAGTATTATCTGTCACTGGCGCCATTAGCTGATATGTATAGTGGCTGCTATCACAAGCGAAGCCGCTGTCATCCGACATCACCATCCCGCTGTCTAGCAGCAAAATATATTGGATTTGTTCTGTGAATTTCCCAACTTACGCACTAAATATCCACATAATTTTTCCAGGAATATTTCCAATTTTCCTCGGAAATTTCCCAATTTTCCCGGAAAAATTGGGAATATTCCCAGGAAAATTGGGAAAATTCCCAATTTTCCCGGGAAATTTCCCAATTTTCCCGGGAAAATTGGGAAAATTCCCGGGAAGTTTCCCGGGAAATTTCCCGGGAAAATTGGGAAATTTCCCGGGAAAAATCACTTGGGAAATTTCCCGGGAAATTTCCCAAAATTTTGGGAAATTTCCCGGGAAATTTCCCTGACTTCGAACACTACTTCGAGCACATTCAATTAATTGTGTGATAACGAACAAATTATCACACAACTGCCAGCCCTTTCGAAATCCTTGCTGCATTTGCCCCAAGCACCCTGCTGTCTCCAGCCAGCATTCCAATCTCGCAGTCAGAATACGGTGGTCCCTGAAAACCGGACAGCCGGACAGGACTGCCGGACAGGCAGAAAGGACCGCCGGACCAACCCGGACAGGTTAGGTTAGGTTAGATTAGGTTAGGATAGACTATCCTAACCCAATCTAACCTAACCTAACCCGTCCGGGTCGGTCCGGTGGTCCTGTCCGGCAGTCCTGTCCGGCTGTCCGGTTTTCAGGGACCACCTCAGAATAGGCCTACTAACAAACAACTTGTATTCCTGGCTTGTAACAGCCACAGGACGGTAACTCCCTATAGATGCTTTATCTTTCCCCCCACCTTTGTAGATCATCATAACTCTGACCTTCTTCCATTCATCTGGAACCTTCTGCCGCTGCAGTAAGATGTCGTTAAACTCAACCCTTAGCCTCTCCTTGCCCGAATTCCCCAGAACATTTTTTTTTTATAACTGGGGACGGAGTCCCCCCGCCGTCGCATTCGTAGGACAAAAAGTCCAGAGTCATTTTTTAAAAGTAAAAAAAAGAC
Source organism: Sinentomon sp. SZTP_YWyxl (assembly GCA_030068105.1). NCBI lineage: Eukaryota > Metazoa > Arthropoda > Protura > Sinentomata > Sinentomidae > Sinentomon > Sinentomon sp. SZTP_YWyxl. The sequence goes on from JASGXE010012445.1 coordinate 20,240, forward strand.
CGATGCCGAGGAAAGGCGCACAAAACATCCAGTGCATCAAAGCACGATGTCAACAAATAAGGTCATGTTTCATTTTGTCAGAAAGGGAGTGAATTAGATTAATTGGTGTCAACCTCTCCATTATGGCATTGGAAAATTCAATTTTCGCCGGAAAAAGATTAGGTAGATAGGTAGGCGAATCAAGTTATTGGATAACACGACAAGTGGCATGCAAAACAAGTCAAAAAACGGAACAAAACGAATGGAATAGAAGAATGGAAACAAAACGAACCTTGGCAACAGTTCACATCTTGCAAAATTTATGCAGTGGCAGGGTCCCAAAAAGTTCAAAATGAGCAGGCTCCAAGCAGGTGTCAAATATTGTCAAGAACAAAATTCAGTGGCCGAGCCAAATTCCAACATGGTCAAATAGTGCAGGTAAACCAGAATGCATGTACCCTAACAGTGATTTCAGTAAAAAATGAAGAAGAAAAAAGGGGGGAGCGAATAAGTAAATTGCAAAAAATCCCTCTCTAACCTACAACATGCTTAACTTAGATGGGGGGGTAAGGTCAGCAAAAATCTGGGCTGATCGGTGAACCAACTACCTTAAGACCTTCAGCCAACACACCATCCTCCCCTGCTGCCTTTCCCTCACTCAGCTTTGCAAGTGCCTTCCCCAGTTCCTCCGTACTAATAATATCCACCAAACTCGAGGAATCCCAGTCACTGGAATCTAAACAGTCATATCCTGACTGCAATCGCTCTTGCCCACTTTTCCACAACTCTTCACATCCCCCAGGGCTTCTTAGTCCCCAAATATCATTTATATACTCGAGTAATGCTTCTGACCTGGCCTTCTGCTCTCCCTCAATGTCTCCAAAATCCACCTGCCCATAGTTATTCCCCTCAACAAGGTCTCTCCACCGCTGTATACTTGCCCAAATCCGCTTTCCACCACACCGTCCTTCATTTTTAAGCTCCTGCTCTCGCTCAACCAAACGTTCCCGCAATTTTTTCCTTTTCAACACTTTCACTCTTTCTCTGCAGGCATCCAATTTTTTCCGCTGCTCAACACTGTCTGCATGCCGACAATGTCTGCTTGCTATTCTCCTCTCTCTAACTGCTTCCCTAATTTCATCATCCCACCAGTCTCTATCTCTCCAGCCTGCATCCACAAAATTCCTGGTTCTGGCCTCAATGTTCTGCGGCATTTGCTCCACCCAAGCAGCTACCATCTGTTCATGACCACCCACCTCATCTTTTTCACTGAAAAAAAGTTCCACATTCTCAGCCCACTTTATTGCTTCGTCCTTTTTTCTCAGCATGTTCCATCTGCCTTCACCGGGGTCTTTTTTCCTCTGCCTTCTGCAACCAACTCTCCTTTTCTTTCTACCCAGTGCCCAAACCTTCAGGCCGAAGTGGTCACTCGGCACTCCCCATGACTGTGTGGAATCCACCTCCATTTTTCCAAGCGCCACTCAACTGTTCGCCTGTACAACAACCAATCAATAATTGTGGACTCCAAAGTAATTCCCCCACGCCCTCGTGCCCTACGAGTTGGTCCCCCGACACAGAAACCTTGCATATTTCCAATGAGCAGATCCGTTTCCGTCATGAACCTCCTAACTAACCGCCCATTAGAATTTTCATGTCCCTCAAATTCCATAATATGTGCATTAAAATCACCCAAAAGCAAAATATCCCCACCCCGAGAGTCAATTTCTGCGATATCCCTTTGCAAGCAGTCAAGAATTGTCCCATTGACCTCCATTGAGTGCCCCTCACATGCCAGGTAAACTGTGGCAACAAACACCTGCCCTCCATCCAAAGTTTCCCATTCTAACCACAAGTGCTCCCTGCAGGTAGGGCTGGGCGAATCTTGATTCGATTCGAGGATTCGATTCGAAAATTGCGAATCTTGCCAGATTCGATTCGAGAAGATGTGATTCGAAAAATATGGCAAGATTCGAACCAGGATTCGAGATTCGAGGTAAAAGATTCGATTCGAAATGATTCGATTCGGGATTTTGCGATGATTCGAAAAATATTCGAATCGAATCTCGAATCTTTCAAAATTTCCAAATTGATCCACAGTCCCGTTGGCATGCCACAACATGGAACCAAATTGTGCTTACAAGTGTCACTGAGCAATGCCTTCAATAAAATTCATGTTTACTATCCTGTAGGACTGCATTAATCGTGATTCGATTCGAGGATTCGATTCGAAAATCGCGAATCTGGCCAGATTCGATTCGAAAAGATTCGATTCGAGACATGTGGTGGGATTCGAATCGAGATTGGAGATTTGAAGAAAAGGATTCGATTCGTGGCGATTCGCTTCGAAATTGGACAACTGATTCGGATTCGATTCGAGATTCGAACCTCAGGGATTCGATTCACAGGATTCGATTCGAAAGCCGATTCGCACAGCCCTACCTGCAGGTTCGCCATGGTTTCACCTTCCAAGCTACTGAATACCACCACACTCCAATTCCTCCTCCCTGCCGCTCATCTACCTCAGGAACCTTCCCACTCTGAGGTGATGCACCTCTCCTTGTCTCTGGTCTATTAATCCCACACCATTTCCAGCCCTGTTCCACCTCTCCTTCCATCTCTGGTGGGCGTTCCTCGCCTCTACAACCCGTCTCACACACTGCCATGAGCCCAATTCCCTCCTTGTGAATACTGTCCCACAGCTCAAACCATTTTCCCCATCCCCCACATTGGATGTTCTGAAACCCAATGCACAATTGGGAGCTCAACTCAGTTTTCCCACCCCCCATCACCCAAAGAGGCCCAGACAATACAAGCAAGACAAGACGAAAGTACGGAAGCGTAGAAGGCTCACTTTCACAGATGCGGAAAAATATTTTGGACGGACGACTTTATTCCCGTCACGGACGAGTTTATTCTCGTCCGGACGACTTTATTCTCGTCACGGACGAGATTATTCTCGTCCGAACGACTTTATTCTCGTCACGGACGAGTTTATTCTCGTCCGGACGACTTTATTCTCGTCACATATGAGTTTATTTTCGTCCGGACGACTTTATTCTCGTCACGGACGAGTTTATTCTCGTCCGGACGACTTTATTCTCGTCACGGACGACTTTATTCTCATCACGGACGAGTTTATTCTCGTCCGGACGACTTTATTCTCGTCACGGACGAGTTTATTCTCGTCCGGACGACTTTATTCTCGTCACGGACGAGTTTATTCTCCTCCGGACGACTTTATTCTCGTCACGGACGAGTTTATTCTCGTCCGGACAACTTTATTCTCGTCACGGGCGAGTTTATTCTCGTCCTGACGACTTCATCATCATATCGGGATTGCCGACGTTTCGTCGCCGGTGGCTTTTCGTCGCCGAGACCTTTCGACGCCGCGACGTTTGGTCGCGCGACGTGTCGTCGCCACGACGTTAAGTCGCACGACGTTTCGTCGCCGTGACATCACATTGTGGTAAGACCGGAACCGTGGGGTGTCTTGTTGAGACCGAATAAACAACAAAAGCAGTGGTGGGCGACACTTTTCACAACATCGCTGAGTGTCCAGACAAACACCGTCTGCTAAAAAACCAGTGATATGTCCCTGTATGAAACTGTATGGCTTTTCTTTACATTTGAAGTCCAGTATTTCCAAAAAATACACCCACAATGCCATAATCCCAACCAAAGCACCTTTTCTTTGCATCCAAAAGTATTGATCAAAGTTACCCTGGGTATGGGGGAACTTTGATCACTCATTGGTTTCCTTCACATTATCAGCTTTAACTTGGCACAGGGGTAACATTGATCCATTTTCGAGGTTTTAAAAAAAGCTGAGATTCTGACGGTCATTTTGATATCAAATTTGACACATATTCGGTTCAAGTAACATGGTTTTATCAAGTTATAAAGCCAGAAAATTTTGGCAAAAAATAAAAAAGGAAAATGACATGTTTTTGCCCATAACAATGCAATAAAAAACTCAAAAATGGTTGCCAACGTCAATAAGTTGGGAACAAAGGCTGAAGCCGAAAAGCCACAGCCGCTCTCTTACAGACGCAATCCTACCATACCTTCCGGGCACCTCGGAAAGGATCGCGAATGTGTTACGCTCATACGATATTCGCTGCATCTATAAACCTCACCTCAAACTGAGGAATGCCCTGCCGAATCTGAAAGATAAGGTAGAGGAGGAAAATAGAAGCGGGATATATGAGATTCCTTGCGAGTGCGGGCAAGTCTACATTGGATAAACCCGCAGAACTCTAAAAATCAAGGTTAAAAGAGCACAAACGCCACACCGCCAGAGGCGAAGTGGATAAAAGTGCTGTTGCGGCCCATTCATGGGAGAAATCTCACCGGTTCAATTGGACCGAGAGCAAAATCCTGTGCACGGCTGAAAATAACAAAGTCAGGGACATAAAAGAATCCATTGAGATTCATAAGGCAGGTGAAAACGTGGTTAACAACTGCCAAGGTCAGCCTGGGTCTAACGGACAAAGGCAGCCATCATCGGAGAGATGAAGGTCATCGGATCCGGCACGCAAAAACAGTTAGGTGTTGTGTGTAACGGTAATAGCTGGGGTGTCTCACTCTCACAGAATATTGATTTAGGACAAGTCAGACCTTCCTTGAGGCCCTTTTGTCGCACAGATAAATTTGTTCGAACTATCCAAACACCATTTCACCATAGATTGGCCGGAGAAACAATTAGGCTTTAAGACAACCTTCAGGGTCCACCATGACAAGAGCTTATGAACTGATCATTGACTCGGAAAATGAATCAAAACCACTTTTTTCTATGAAAATCAAAATAACCTCTGTATTGGCAACAAAATTATAAACAATACTAACTTGAACTCCAAATGCAACTCGTCATTGAAAGGGGTTAGGGAACACTGAACAAATGGGTTTCGCCCTGTGGCACTTAGAGTTCTAGGCCTTTTTCGCGACCTACAAAATAAAGCAACCTCGCGGTGCTTCACGAAATCTAAAGGGAGCGAAACGCCTACCGCGCAGCGTGGGAAAGGGGTGAGGCCTTGTGGAAGGGGAAGTGAAGCTTCATCCTCTGATCTCCATCCACTACACCAGGCTATCATCTGAAGCAGAGAGATGCCGTGACAATTTCCCAGTCACGACCGTGATTCCACCAGGCCATCTTCAGATGGAGCAAGAGACCTTGCAGTGACGACTTTCCAGTCACTGACTGTGTCCATCGGTTTGTTCCTCTGGAACAATGCTGCACCTCCAGTGCAATTCTCGAACTACTTTGCCGATTGACAAATCTGGGTTCATTGTCCGAGCTGTGCTTCCCAACTTGTGCAGCCCATGACAAGTTGAGCCGTTTCTCAAACTTGCTCAGTCCAGAGTCGAATTGAGCTGTCGACGTAACTCATTCGGTTCACTGTTTTTCGAATTCGGCGACCACCATCACTTCCGTCCACGGAGTTCATTTGTTAACGCCAGGGTTTTCGACTCCGCTCACTGCACCAGCGTTCTTGGAGACTGCGTTCAGACTCCCGGAGACTGATTCACTTGCGTTCATGGAAAGGATAACGACTCCTGCATGACACGATCACCGAATTTCGATTTGTGATTCTGACGATCGACAATCACTCAAATTATTGTCTGTGGCTGCACCACCATCGTCGAGACAAGCATAGGAACGAGAATCGATATCAGAAATTATTGCTACATCAACGAAAATTGGCTCAATGGCGAATCTCAACTTGCAAGAAACATCTGAAGATGTGAAATTTCCGACCAGGTTTGTGAGCTCACTCAAGTCCACCCAAAATTCACTTTCAAAGTCACCTTCCATGAAGTTTCGTCAACATTTCTCCTCCTCTGACTTTTCCCCAAACTCTTCCCCCAAATTCCCCATCTGGGAATCCCAAAAACTCCCCGAAAACTCCCAAACAACCTCCTTCATCGACTGCCACGTGTCAACTCCTCGATTCCACAAAATGGCCGACTCGCCAGACGACGTTTCAAAAAAACTTCCTCAGCCATGATTGGCGGCAACCGCGTCACGTGACTTTTTGCGTCTGTCAATTCAGAATCCCACTCTGTCTTGGCACGCCACATCAATTTTCAATGCTCAAATTGTTATATGTGCTCACAAGGACAAATGCTCATATATAAGGGAGCGGCTGACCCAGACAGAGCATCACTCGCAGCAGCACTCACTGCTGACTAAGGTGCAGTTGGCCTGACCGACCTCCTGGTACAGTATATTGCTGCCTGCTGTGGCGCACACCTTACGGTGAAAAAGACGCCTTTCAACGGTTCTTTGAACCGGGCCTGAAGAAGGCACGACACCTTCGTGCCGAAACCGCGGTAGCACACTCTACCAACAACTTGGGATCCGGAAACTGTGCAACGCACAAGCCATAAGTTAACAAAATTTCAGTGCATCAGACAGCAATCCCTATTCTTCCTTCATTGCCGAAAAGAAGGCATCATACCTTACGTCTTGTCTTGTCTTGTAGGTATCGGACAGAAAAGTTGACCATCCAACTTGCCTTCCGTTCATTTACTGATTCTATTCCACGGAGTTCCAAAGGAATTATTTGAAACTCTGCCTGCTGCATGGATTCAGACACCATCCTTAACGGATTTCAAAACCCCCATTAAGCCTGTCCATTGTAGGCAAATTGTGAATAAGCCAGTTTGGCTGGATCTCCGGCCTAATAATTTCTTTGCATGTATTCAATTTCTGCATGATTGTTCGAGTAGGATATAATCAAAAATTGAGTTCAACGTAGTTCATGGAAAAAAGGTCACTTGCCCCTCCCTGGCTCTTTTGGCTCAGCCTGGTAGGAAACTTTGACTCTGGGAAACACCAAACATGAACTTCAAAAATTCAAAATTTATTCAGCTTTAGGGGGCTCTGCCACCAGACCCCCACACCCCCGCCAGGGGTTCTGCTCCCCCCGTGCCAGAGGTTATGCTGCCAGAGGTTATGCCCCTTGAAACCACACTGGGTCTCCACCCCAGACATTTTTATTCTGGGGAGCTCCAGTCTCAGTCAGACAACCCGACTCAGCTCCGACCAGATGGCCCCTTGCGAAAACCTGAATTGATGGCCCGATGTCTTTCCTGGGTTAAACCTAACCTAGGAATAGTAAGAATGAACCTTCTACCAACCAAACTGTCTGACGAGCAGCAAAATACATACCTAGTTACTGTCAAACAACCTGATTTTTGGATCATAAATGAGTCAGCCTATCAAAGTTACCCCCTCTGAATTCGTGATTAAAGATACCCCTTGTCGGAGATTTGATCACCTTCAAAATTCAGTTTTGGCGGTTTTTCAGGCTCAATCTGACCAAAATTCCAAAAATCAACCATGGCATGTTAAAGTATGGACTTCAAATGTAAAGAAAAACCTGACAAGATGATGGAGAACTTGCGGGAACCTGGAAATTTTTTGGAGTGTTGAAGGGACCTTTTTATTTTTTTTCTCAACCATCATGTTTTTCATATCAGCTGAAAATGCAAAAAAAATGCAGAAACCTTAGAAAAGTTATGTTTTTCTGGAACTTTGACATGTCCTCTTTCATTTGTGACGATTGGTTTTGTCTTCTTTCCACCTAGAGTTTTTCCAAGCACATTTTCCATCAAAAACCCCTTGTGATCAAAGTTACCCGCTGTTATCAAAGTTACCCCATTTGACGGTAATGACAAAATTCTTGACTTCATTAAATGGTGGGACAATCCACAAGAACAATACAAATGAGTAAAATTTACAAAACAAATAAGTAAAATTTGGTGGCACGTGCGTTCGGACGATCACACACCAATTGTCTATGTTTCCGCATTCCAAGAAGAAAAAGGTGTCTGAAATGAATGCCAGATTATTATTTTTTTTGAAAAGGCGCCGTCATGTTCAAAAATTCTGGCTAAGTTATCTCAGCCTGACCTAACCTTCGATACCTAAACATACAGCCTGGTGTTAGCCTACTGCCTGATGGCGTCAGCCCACAGTCTGGTGTCCACCTACTGATTTTATGGTAGATCACACCTTACGGAATGCCAAATCTTTGGCGATATGTTATAAACCAGTGGCGCGGAGAGCTTGGGAAGGGCAGGGGCACAGCAGCAACAAAAACGCACACAAAAGCGTTCCTGTTTTTTTGTTGCCATCTCTCTCCAAACATCACCAAACCCAGCAACTTCCCAAACCTATAACCTCTACAAACCGACCAAACCTTATCAAACCTGTCCAAATCAAACCTAATCTAACCTGAGTTGTATCACAATGTTCCAAACCTAACCTAACCTAACCTAACCTAATAAAACTAACCTAATGAAACTTAACCAAACCTGACCTAACATTACATGATTTAATGGTGAAAATGACGCTGAGAAGTGGTTTCCACACGTGAAGTGTTCCAAAGTGATGATGAAAAATCCGGCAATAATTTCAACACCAGTTTGTGACACCCTGCACACCAGATGCTGTTCTGATTCTTCCACCAATGACGTCACGGAGACGAAACGTCGTGGCGACAAAACGTCGTATGACGAGACAGCGCGGTATCGAAAGGTCGCAGCGACGAAATGTCTCGGCAACGAAACGTCCCAGGCGACGAAACGTCGGGTTCACCTGATTGAGACCTCGAAAATAGAGAGATGAACGAGAAATGCTTTTGTGAGATTCACATTGGATTTGATCCGAAGAGGAAGCCAGAGGGCAGGTTGATTGGAAAAGAGCAGGGATATGAAAAAATTAGGGATGAACGAGCATGTTTTAGGCGGTTTCATAGTGGATTTGAGGAAGACAGACTTTTGGAAAATGGGCCTAAAGTCTGTCTTCCTTTTCTTTTTTCAAGAGGAAAACAGACTTCAGGAAAATGGGCCCGAGAAAGACAACGAAGTTGATTATGGGACGGCTGATTTCACACGAGTTTTGAAAGGACGTTCACTTCAAAAAGTCAAAATGAGGGCAGTTATTTTTGCCCGCTTGGCAGAATTCAGGCGTGCAATTTTTGGCCAGAATAGTTGGGGGCAAATGGCTTTGGCACTGAGGGACCCCATCAGTGAAAATTGAATAAATTCCGATTTATCAAAGGACACAAGCAATGATGGTTGGATTTAAGATTCTATCGGCGGGGACACGATGTTGAGGTATAACGCTATATCGGTCAAAACTCTATATCTGGGTCGTGCCTTCCCACTCGCGAGTGGGAAGGCACGACCCAGATATAGCGCTTTGCCCGGTAGAGCGTTATACCTCAACATCGTGTACCCGCCGTATTTAGACTAATGTAGGTACCTAATCTTAAATCCAAGCATCACTGGACACAGGAGGTAAAATGATATTCGACAAGCTTGCAAGAGTGCACGTAGAACGAAATGGCATAAAACTCTTTGGTGACACTTTAGAGCTTTCAACATTGACATCCGCTGGTGAATAGGTGAAATTGGTGTATTGGTGATGTTGCCTTGAGGATTATTCAATTACAGAGCAACCGGGTTGTGCATCTCCTTGGTATGGCCGCATGGAAAGTTTTTCCGAGGGGGAGAAAGTATTTACTCTCTCCATCTGTCACGGCAAATTTAAAATTCGGTGAAAAGGTTGTATTTTATTGCGAGGGACACAATTGCCGGGAGGAAGGAAATATACCTCAACTAACATAACTGTATGGGCCCATTGGATTTTAGGAGTTGCTTTTGGTTCAAATAACCAATTGGCGCTCAAAAGGTGTCGCAAAATTCCAGTAAGGTTATTTGCCTTGGTTTGGTTAGGTTAGGTTAGGTTTGGTAGGTTAGGAGCGGTTTTGCTTGGTCAGGTTTGGTTTGGTTACGTTTGGTGGTTATTTTTGGTCTGGTAATGTTTGGTCAGGTAAGGCTGGGTTTTGTTGAGACAACGAACAAAAAGTGAACAAAAAACGAAAATAAAGATGACATTCTCGTATTGGCTCGTTTGGGCGTTTTTCCCAACCTGGACAATGCTAACCCATAACTCTTAACCAAACCGAACCACACAACGTAATCCAGCCAAACATTACCACATAACCAAACTTAATCTTACCTTACCAGAGGTAAGGTAAGATTAAGGTAAGATTACCTTGATCACTAGGCCTGAACTGGAAAAGAGGATCTGCTCCAGAATAGAAGTTGAATAGCATGGCCACAATTGCAAGGAGAGACTGAAAACCATGAAGGAACTCACATTTTGATCACTAGGCCTGAACTGGAAAAGAGGATCTGCTCCAGAATAGAAGTTGAATAGCATGGCCACAATTAAGTTTGAGGCCATGCTATTCATGGCCTCAAACCTCACCGGATTTTTCCGACTTTCTTTTGTGCGCAATTACGTGAAGTATTTTGATCCAAAAGTGACGCCATATTCTAATAGGCCCATTCTGAACACCGTGTACCTTGGTTCAGGTATATTTCCTGCCTTCCGGTAAACAGTGTCCCCCGCATTAAAATACAGCCTTTAATAATTTTTGACTGGATTTTTAATTTGCCGTAACAGATAGGGACAGTAAACACTGGCTCCCCCACAGGATTAACTTTACCCTGTTACGTTTTCGAGGTGCATCGAATATGAGGTGGTAAAGTCGTCCGGACGAGAATAAACTCGTCCATGACGAGAATAAAGTCGTCCGGACGAGAATAAACTCGTCCGTGACGAGATTAAAGTCGTCCGGACGAGAATAAACTCGTCCGTGACGAGAATAAAGTCGTCCGGACGAGAATAAACTCGTCCGTGACGAGATTAAAGTCGTCCGGACGAGAATTAACTCGTCCGTTACGAGAATAAAGTCGTCCGGACGAGAATAAACTCGTCCGTGACGAGAATAAAGTCGTCCGGACGAGAATAAACTCGTCCATGACGAGAATAAAGTCGTCCGGATGAGAATAAACTCGTCCGCGACGAGAATAAAGTCGTCCGGACGAGCATAAACTCGTCCGTGACGAGAATAAAGTCGTCCGGACGAGAATAAACTCGTCCGTGACGAGAATAAAGTCGTCCGGACGAGAATAAACTCGTCCGTGACGAGAATAAAGTCGTCGGGACGAGAATAAACTCGTCCGTGACGAGAATAAAGTCGTCCGGACGAGAATAAACTCGTCCGTGACGAGAATAAAGTCGTCCGGACGAGAATAAACTCGTCCGTGACGAGAATAAAGTCGTCCGTCCAAAATATTTTTCCTCATCTGTGAAAGTGAGCCTTCTACGCTTCCGAACGAAAGGCATGATGCCTTCTTGATGACCGGGGATTACCACGTCCAATGGCTTTTACTGCCTGAGTGCCTGTGGCCCCCAACACAGTTCACAGTTCGTCATTTATTTCTTTTCGGCCCCAAAAACTTTAAAACTTTAAACTTGTGTAAGGTTTTCGGGGTGTTCCCCAGGGCTTCTTTTCGCCCACAGCAACCCATTCATACTTTGCGCCTTACTCTGGCGCCATTCATACCAATCATTCACCATACCCACACTGGTGTTCGGTACCCCTGTATGTGTCTGTGGCTTTATTGTGTTTCTGTAACTTGCCGCCACTCTTGGACGGACTAAGTGTTCTTTAACGTGCACATGGTGAATTGCACACGGGACCACCTTCTTAAAGTCCCTTCCGAAGGACTAGAAGACTTGCCACAAAGTCTCCCTTTCTGTCACTGCAGCCAGAATGGAGCATGACCCAACTCACAAATTCCGACTGTGGCGGGAATCGAACCCACAACCTTCGGATTTGGAGTCAGACCAGCGAACCAACTGAGCCACTGGGACAGACCCAAAACCGTTTGTTCTGTCGTCTGCGGAACGTTTTGTGGATTCGCGAACCGCGAAGTTTCATGAATTTTGACTGCGTGGAGTGTCCGGTTGTCCGGGCCGCTTTATTTTAAATGAGAAAATGGTTCAGGGGAGCAGTGTGGCCGCAAGCCTTATTTGAAATTACCTCATGGTCCGCAAAAAATTACCTCAGATTACCTCAGATTTCAAAATCAAAATAGGAGTAGTCCTTAATGTGCAAGGACCACGAGACCACCGATGCAACTGCTGAAATTCGCTCTCGGGTAGGTACCTTTTTTCGAGAATTTTCGAGGAAGTTTGAGCACCGGCAACAAAAGATACAACGGTTAGCCAGGCCTAAAAACACAAAAATTTATGTTGTGTTTGTGTTGCTGTACCTTCCTGTTTGGGCCAAAAATCTTTTGACGTTGACGTGTTTGCCATCATCTTTTTGAGTTCAGAACATTTTCCACTTCTCAAAACCTCACTTCTGCCGCAAAGGAAACAGCAGTCCAGCAGACCACAAACCACAAGGACCACACCACAACAAATCCCGAATCCGCCGACCGCCATTTTGCGGGAACCACACCACACACTGCACAAGTGCACAGGCACACAGCACTTGCACAACAGAGCAGAGGTGAGATCAATGTCAACAACAGAAGACTTTCGTTCGACAAAGACAAAACACCCCACGACACACGTGGCGAGCTCCCAGCTACCCCAGATCTTGATCAGCTCTGATTCTCCGAATTCGATCGATATTCACATCATCTGTGTCATATGTACTTGGGGATTGGGGACTGTGGGTGAGAACTGGAGGTGCCACCTCCGAGGTGGAGGCATGCATTGATGCACTGGTCTGGTTTTTCCAACGTGGCCCGCAGGTCGCAAAACGCCATTGATTTGCAACAACCAACAACAGAGCAGACAAAGACAGCACTCAACAGAGCAAGCTCGTGGACTCGTCCTTCGCCGTCGTCGTCTCACGTCTGCCCCACAGCCATCTACAGGATATATTGCCATCTTCAATGTTGGCTGAGGTCTGCCCGCGCACCGCTCCGCTGCTGTCGTCATTGTTCAGCGTCACTCCTCTCCTCTCACCCCAAAAAGTCTCAATTCTCAGTCAGCATGAGCTGTGATTTCTTGCAGCCAAGAGCCGAAACTGCCATGCCTGATGCCGGTCGATTTCAGAAAAACAATAAATTGGGTACCAACTTCTTGCCCAATTTACCCCAGATTTACCTCAGATTTTTTGTTACCTCAGACGGTGCCCGATTACCTCAAAATGAGGTAATTTACCCGGAAGTCGGTCACACTGCAGGGGAGAACGAATGGAAACGCAGCGGAATTGGCCTATATTCAGAAGTTGTGCATAAATATGATTGATAAAACGTCACCCAGCGTCGCTGCTGCTGTGGCCGAGTGGTCTAAGACGTCGGATTAATGTGCTTGCATCCCAGCATGAAGTTTTGGGGTCCCGGGTTCGAATCCCACCAATTCCAAAATTTTTCAAAGTGGCCCTGGAATTTTTTCGATCAAAATTCTTCTCTTATTGATGACCTCGGGTCACGCAAAGACCAGGTTAGGTCTGGTAAAGTGAGTTCAAATGAGTTGCCGCGTTTAAAATGCAATTTCAAAACACCTGCCCAGAACTGTTACATCATTTACAAAATTGCGTCCGGGCAGGTGTTTCCGGTTTTCAGTGCTGTTGGTGAAATTTGGCTCAGGGCGAAATTGTTTATTTTTTGCACATTTTTGACACTTTTTTCACATTTTTGCCACTTTTTGGACACTTTTTTTGCACTGATTGGATATTTTTTGCACTTTTTGGACACTTTTGTCGCACTGAAATAAAAAGAGTTTTCAATTTTCGAACACCAGAAATGCATTTTATTCACAATATCATCTTCCCTTCACTGCATCACGCTGTCCATTCATATTTAGTTTTCACTAAAAAAAATTCCAGGATATCATTTCAAGAATGGATGCATTGGCCCCGAGAGAAGTTTGAACAAGCAGAGGCCTTGTCCGTTAGAACAGTCTCTGATTGTCCAACGTAAAGTCGGGCACCAATGCCTCCAAATGTAACAAATTTTCTAAGTCGCTTGGAGTGTCTGAAATTATCGTTGTTCGTCAAATGTGATCCGACGCGGCATGCATCTTCTTTTTAACGAATTTTCCCGGAGTTGATTCACAATTATTTCGTGCTGGCAATTCAGCAATAGCAAAAATGCACACCCAAACATTGGTATAAACTGTCAGCAATCAGAATTTCAATTGAATTCGGCAAATTGCAATCAATTTGGCTTGGCATTGCAAAATTATTATTTTCCTAACATGTGCTGCCATCTAGCACAATAAAAGTAATGTGATACAAGAAAAAATATCTAAAATTTTTTCAGAATATTTTTTTAAAATATACAATAAAAATTACACTTTTTTTACACTTTTTTTTCACTTTTTTTTCACTCAAATATTTTCGCATTGCCTTTTTGTGTTTTCCACCCAGAATACTGAGACAGACCAGTGCCTCCTACAACACAAGGCCTTTGCACGGGAAGCAAAAATGGCGTGACGTCATAAACAGTGGATGGTGGAAAAGAGGAAAAGACAATGCGAGTGAGCGGCGTCCGAAGTGTGCTGCCCACGGAAACTTGACATTTCTCTTGAACCGATTAACCGATTTTGATGGGACTTGTTATGCTGGAAAGCTGAAAATTGACAATTTCAATGGTGTATAACAATCCCTAACTTTTCACTGCTAAAGCTCCAAATGAATTTGAGAGACAAAAGTGTTCAAGTTAGGATGTGATCGAATTCCGGCTTCCTGCCACATATTTTCAATGATTGTGCGATTTTTTCCGCTGTAACATGGTTTCGACCAGCGAGAAAGTTGTAGAGGAAGCTTTCAGCTATCCAAAAACACCAAAATCATTGAATTTGAGCACCATTTCACGATTTTGGGACCAGAAATGCGCGACATGGCAGCATCGTTGAGTTTTTGAGCGGGGAAGATGCCGCGCCTCCCTGGAAATCCGAGGGAGTCGCGGCTTCTTCCCCGCTCAAAAACTCAACGATGCTGCCATGTCGCGCATTTTCTGGTCCTAAAATAGTGAAATGGTGCTCAAATTCAATGCTTTTGGTGTTTTTGGATAGCTGAAAGCTTCCTCTACAACTTTCTCGCTGGTCGAAACCATGTTACAGCGGAAAAAATCGCACAATCATTGAAAATATGTGGCAGGAAGCCGGAATTCGATCACATCTTAACTTGAACACTTTTATCTCTCAAATTCATTTGGAACTTTAGCAGTGAAAAGTTAGGGATTGTTATACACCATTGAAATTGTCTAATTTTCAGCTTTCCAGCACAACAGGTCTCATCAAAATCGGTCAATCGGTTCGAGAGAAATTTCAAGTTTCCGTGGGCAGCACATCGCGGGCGCACCATACTCGCATTGTGTTTTCCTCTTTTCCGCCATCCACTCAGTATGACGTCACAAACTCGTGCAACGGCCTTGTGTTGTAGGAGGCACTGGACAGACGCATCTGGAAAATGAAGTGTTGTCCCTGGTTGATGACACGGGCATGCGCAGCTGCGTTTCGGCTTAGGATGATGGCACGGAAGCGTCACATCGAGAAAAGTGAAAGAAAAGTGTCACAAAATGTTCACCTTTCTGATATGTAAAAAAAAGTGAACAAAAATGGATATAAAATTACGTTCAAAATGTGTAATAATAAATGTTCACTTTTCACTTTTACACTTATTTTTCACATTTTTACACTTTTTTTACACTCGCTGTTTACTGGGTCCCCTCAATTATCCCGAGTTTCATGGAAACGATTCGTCCAATTATGGTGAACGGTTTAATCTAGTAGCCAACTGACCTGGCCCAATCATTTGGATGTGACCAAATTTGTCTCTTTTCAGAGAGAAAAGAAACAAATCAAAAGATCTGGACGAAACATTTGATAAAGATTTTGTCACCTTCCACGAAAAATCAGACAGCAACATTTTCAATGCGCAAAAATCATACCTGTGAGAAACAAACAAAATTATTTTCGACGGTCAGTTTTCTACAGTTGGCCTGCCATGTGGCAAAAAAAGCATTTCGGTGGAATTTGTAAAAATTGGTGGAAAATAGGCAGGAAAAACTTATCAATATCATGAGGATTTTTCACGGCATAGCATTAGGCAATTTTGAATTTTGGAGCCGCATTACCAATAAGCCACATGTGTCAATTTCTATTTGTGGCTATGACCAACTGCCGAAAGGGTAAGCCAGTTTTGATTTAGATCGCTATTGTCGTACGGTCCCTAAAATCTAAAGCGACGAAAATTTGCGACTCTTGGTTGCGATGGGACAATAAACATGGCGATGCTACTTGATGCAGACCGGAGTGACAATATGCAAGGAAAGGATATATTTCCGTGAATGTGATAGCTTTATTGCTTTGTTCCTGTTTGAAAACCTTTTTTTTTTTTTGATCGCATAAACCAGATTCGAGACAAGTGTGCGTTAATGTTCACTTTTGACTTTTCGGAGCTGTACCCAAGTAAAAATGGACCACTGAAATCCAGTCTGGTTCACAATGGTTTTCGATGTGATGGGATGGTCTATACTGGTGCTCGAACTCATTTCACGGGTTTTTGCTGGTCCCACTTAGATCCACCCATATCAATGGGATCATTGGACCAGTTCGTTGCATGGATTGCATTATCGTGGTTCCAGTCAATACCACCGATGTTTCTGGTAACATTGCCCATTGATTTTGATGGTCTCATGTGGAGAATCCTGGTCCATACCAAAGAGATTAATATAAAATAGAGGTGCAGCGAGTGGTGAGGCGTGCGTTCAGCGGTGCTGTCGAATTTAATTTGGAGAAAACGCCATCGCCGGGGCAAAAAGCATGTCGGGAAGCATTGGGGGCAACGTGGAAAAGACGATTTTCATTCGTTGGGCAGCAATTGCGTGGAAATGGGGGCTCGGAGCACATTTTCTCACTGAACGTTTTCTGTTCCGTGTCCTTTTGGCAATCTGTCCTCGAAAAATGGCTTTTGTGCCCACTGTCTTTATATCTCAGTTTATCCCAAGACAACCAGTCGTCTGACATTGGAAATGCAGCAGCGATGCTTGTGGGATTTGTTTCGTTGCAAAGTTTGCTGGCCTGTCAACATTTCTGTTTGTTATTTGAAATGTTATTTGATCACGGATGCTCATGAAAGCATAAAAAGCGAAGAGGCGTTTCATTTTCGGCAACATGAAGTCGCACGAAGGCTGTTTCTGTTTGGTCTGGGCACACATGCATTTGCTGGTTTGGTTTCCACATCTTTTTGACAGTTTGGCGAGTTCACGTTTTATCGTTGTGACATGTGACCACTTCTACCGCACAGGCGGATGAAGTTCTGCGAAGCCTCACTGACCGAAAAGTCTTTCGTGTTGCGTCCAGTTGCGCCACCTCCGCTGTTTGGTGTGATCCAGCACAAGATACCATGGGTCATGGGCTCCCAGAGTACGATTTTGCCCAATTAGGTCAAATGAATCATTTTGATAGGGTTCCACAAGGTCACATACCACTTAGGCCCTACATAGACCCACGGGACCTGCTGGACCATGTGTCCTGCGAGTCCAGAATCATCCAGTATGCAGACCCACAGTGAGCTCACATGAAAATTTTTGATGCAGTCCCACGAGGTTAATCGACACATTTTTGATGGGGTTCATCGGTCACATCAGGTCAAATGAAACATTTTGAGGGGGTCCTACACGGTCCTGGTGATCACATGAGGTCTCACGTGGTCACATGGAGCTCCAAGTCGCACAGGAAGCCATCCCCATCCATAGGTGCAAGGCCCATTTTGGGTCCATCTTATACGGTCCACTTTTGAGGTCAAATCATTATTGTGGGGTCACATAAGGTTCTCTTAGGTCAAGTTTTGCATTTTGAAAGGATCCCATGGAGTAGGCCTACTGTATGGTCTAATCGGGTACCAAGAGGTCAAATCCCACAAGGTCCCATGTTGTAACGATGAAGTGCAAAATAAAGCACTATGTCCCAATGACGTGAGTTCAAATGGGCCTGAAGCATTTTTGATGGGGCCGCGTGAGATCCCGTATGGTCCTGTAAGGTCCCATGTGGTCACATTTGGACTTCAGAGGGTCCTTTTTCGCAGGGTCCCATGAGATCGAATGAAATTTTCGATGGGGTCCCACTTTTCCTTCGTGGTCAAATAAAACATTTTGGTCGTGTCACAACGTCTTCTGATGTCCAGTCTCTATGTCTCGTGAGGTCAAAAGTTCCATGAGGTATACCACAAGGTTCCATATGGCCAAATAAAGCATCAGATGGGCTGCTATAGGTCCCGTGAGATCGATGGGGTCCGACAGGGCACCACAAGTTCCCAAATGAGGTCAAACAAAGTGCTTTGAATTGGTTCTACATGATGTCCCGTGGCAGGAAAAAAGCAATTTTGATGAAGCCTTTACAGTCCCATTGTTCCCAGAGTGTCCCATAAGGCTCCACGTTTCGTCCCCATCCAAAACGGATGGACAAACGCAATGCAAATCGACCATCAGCATGTTTTGAACCGGGAAATGCATGCATTGCGTTCTCGCTGATTCTTCTTTTTGCCCCGGTGATGGGCGGCGGAGAAAAAGAGATCAGACAACAGCAAAACGATGCAACTGCTCCTCTATACTATATTAATCTCTTTGGTCCATACATTTCGGTGTGATTGATGGTCCACAACGCAGGGTGGTTTATAATGGGCAATAGACGACCAACAAGAAAAGAGGCCAGAATGGTACACTAAAAATTCTGTTTTTTTGTGGTGTGAGATGGACCAACGCCACCCATTTCATTTTATGGAAACAATGGCCCACTGATTGCAGGGGTCTCTGCAGTTCCAACTGGCCCATGCATATGGGTGGGAAGTTGGTCCACCCAACAAGATGCGCCACCACGAGCCGCGGTGGCCCATGAAACAAATCGTGCAGAATGACCCATTTAGAATTCTGTATGATGGCGGTGTGTGATGGACCAACGCCGCCCATTTCACTAGATGGAGACTCTGGCCCATTGATTGCAGAGGTCTTTTCTGTTCGAATTGGTGCATGCATATGAGTGGCATTGGTGGTCCACGAAGAAAAGTGGTTCAGGAGTAGTGCTGTGTGGCCAATTTAAACTCTGGTTATTGATGTGTGAGATGAACCAGCGACACCCATATCACATGACTGAAACAATGGCTCAGCAATTGAAGTGATATATGCGGCTGGCTCCAACAGGCCCATGCATATCGGTGGGATGGAATGGCAGTACACCAGCGAAGATGGGCCATGGTGGTTATGAACAAATCGTGAAGACATGTGAGAAGGGCTAACGCCGTCCATTTCACTTGATATGGAATGGTGTCTTGGTAATTGGATTCAATATGGAATAGCTCACAAATAATGGAACTGAAACCCACTATCGCACTGGCTTACACCGACGTATCAAAGTCCTCGAAAACAGGAGAAATTTTAAAGTTAAAGTTAATACAGGGCTATCGAATTTCAACAGGGTGTGGTGCAACATCACACATCACACGAGTGTACTGTCATGATGTTTTGCGCTGGCATGCTGCCGTTGATTCTGAATGGCGCCTGAGTTAGTAATGAACTCCCATATACGAAGACTTGATAACTTTTGGATTCAGGATTGGCTTCCATCTTATATAGGCATTCCATCATTTTAAAGTTAAAGTTAACTAGGGGGCTACGCCCCCTGCGGCCTTCGGCCGCCAACCCCCTGTCGGGGCTGCGCCCCGAAGAGCGGCCTTCGGCCGCTCAGATGGCCGCTGCGCGGCCATCTCCTTGCATGATGCGTGCCCTTTGGTTTCCGGCGGTCTCGATGCTGTGGCTCAACATTTGAACCGGATTTCTCACCAGATTATACACTTTTCCTCTTTTGCTTCTCTAGTTATCTTCTATTTCTTTTCGTTTTCACGCACGCCAA
>JASGXE010012446.1:0-37350 GCA_030068105.1 Sinentomon sp. SZTP_YWyxl
CGTGGGGAGGATTCAAGGGCTGTGGAGCGGCAAGTAATGGTGATCAGTTATCTACAAATATCAAATCTTGAAGGTGTGGAAACTTGTAGATTGCATGCTTAGCGAATTCGGAGCAAATCAAAAGTCCTCGAGCATAGGCGATATTAAAAGTACTGGTTAACGCAGGGGTCATTTAATTTCAACAGGGCTTGGTGCAGCTTCACGCCTTACATGAGTGTCATAATGTTTTAAGGTGCATGCTGTCATTGATTCCAAATGGCGCCTGAGTTAATTCTGAACTCCTATGTTCGAAGACTTTTGATAAGGAGAATGTAAATATATGTCTCCGTTGACTCAATAAGATATCTGAACCAATTTCAAGCGTCAGAGAATTAGTTTTGGATACCGCACCCCAAATTGGTTAGGATATGTCAATTGCGTCCAGTGAGTTCTTAAATGTATATTCTTTGAGCTCTGGCTTAATTAGCCAATAGCGGCCATGCTTAGTTTCCACCACAAATTAGCAAAGACACATTTTAAACTCATGAGGCGGATCGATTTCGTTGCATCCTTCACGACATCATAAATGCAACTGGTGCTCACAATATTCTACTCCGAGTTGGCGTTGTCTGCTAAACCTCAAAGCTAGATATTCAAAGGCTATGATCTCGGCTGGCAACTTGAAGTCCGAACTTGGAACTGGGGTGAACCTTGAGGGGTCGCTAGTAAACAGGCTATGCGATGCCATGCATTGGGCAGGCCTACTGATTCACAGATGATGAGGTTGTTTGGATCAAGAACGATAGAACATGTAGAATATTCATAGAATGCCTTAATGGACTGTGTCTCACTCTGGAATACATCGATGTCCAAAAAACCAAGATTGCCATCAACATCCGTGAATCAGAATGGCATGGTCTGTTTGCTAGCGACTCCCTAAGGTTCGCAACAATTCCAACCCGTTACAATCCGAACTTCCAGTTGCCAGTCGAGATCATAGCCTTTGAGTGTCTGGCTTTCAGGTTTAGCAGGCGATGCCACCTCATCTTTTTAACCCTCCATTTGCAAATGAATTGGCAACTTGTTGATTTCCACATTTAAGCACTCCATGTCTTTTTATTTGGAAGTGGATGTTCAAATATGCCATCGCACCTTGTTCCCTCGTGGTCTGGCAGGCAGACCACACCATGCAGTATATTGTGTGCCAAAGCCAGTGACGGTTCTAGACTTGATTTTCAAGTGAGGCTTGAATTCAAAATCTCCATTTCCGGTTTTCACAGAGGGCTTGCATATCTCGGAGAATCTGGACTTTACCCAGGTCTGAGGGGCGGAACCCTCCGGTAATCGGGTATGGGGCAGAGCCCCAGTTATGGGGTTGCAAGGTGCAGAGGTCCTTGCGGGGGTCTGAGGCAGAGCCCTCCAGAAGGTGAAAAAATTAGAAATTTTTGGGTTCATTTTGGGGCAAAAATTCAGGGGCCAAATTTCTCACCAGGGCGAGCCAATACCATGTCGAACCGGGCAATGACAAGCTGGCTGGAGAACATTTCTCAGCTGGGATGCCGTTGCCCCCCAAAATGATGTCTCCGCTTCAATTTTTTTAAAAATCCTGATGATTGAGTTGTCTTTCTCAGAAATCATGCATTTCGTGCAGAGTCTTCTTCAGTCCTTCACCATGTCAAAAAGTTCCTAGCAGTGCAAATGGAAAACGAGAAGATGCAAAAATCCTACCAAAAAGTAAAAAATACTGTAAAGAATTCCTGCCGTTGACCTGAAATCAGATGTTCCCGAAAAGCCCAAATCCATAAGATATTGCCTTTTCTGTCTTCTAAATTATCCATCTGCCCCAATACCTATTACTCCAGAGCCTGCCCGAGTTGGAAAATTTTCCTACAAAAAATCCCGTAAGAATCCCTTCAAATTCCGCTATAAAAACAAATCGATACAGATGGACATCATGCAGAGCATTGGAATTTGATGCGTTTTGAACTCTCACTGTTTATTCCACATTTTCATTCACACAACTTTGAATTTGCATTTCTGATTCTTATGATGTTTTCTTGTTCTGTTAAATGCCGATTCGGACACTCAACACTGAAATTTTGACATGGGCGCATCACAGGAGGACACCGATGACATTTTGTCAGCAACCTTCTGGCAGTCTGTCCACCCCAACGATGGTCCACCTCTGGTTGACCTCTGACCACGCCTGACTTGCTTCGTTTTTTGCCAAATTTGCATTGTTCACACCAGCTGAGCGATACTACAGTGTACACTGACTATTTTCATCTCTCCTCCCAACCGGCTTTGCATTGCAGTTTGAGCAAACAACATCAGTCGGGGAGGGCTATGCTCCGGCTCGGAGTGTTGCTGCCACACCAGTGAGGGGCAAAGATTGTTGTGCTCATGTATACGGATGCTCATGCTCATGAATGCCCATGCTTATGAATCCATAGACCAAACAAATCCAACCGGCAACCCCCAAGAAGATGCTCGACATTCAAAGTAATTGCGTTTTTCTTTTGGAATTTGAACCCCAAATTCGAACACAGGGACTTTGAAAAAAAGAGACTACGTGGGTTCTGGAAATTTTTGTATGGCTATGAAATTTTGGTGATTCTTTGAAATTTTGGTGAGGCTTTAGCCTCACTCAGCCTCACTGTAACGCCAGCGCTGGGCCCAAAGCCCAACTATGAGCAATAGTTTCTGCATTTTTTTAATCAAACGTGAATTTTTTACCACCAATTTTTGTTGTCCACCAAACCACGGTAGTGTTGTGATTCCGCAGACCACACCTTGGCAAACCACGAAACTAACACATCTTGGCAGACAGAGGGCTATGCACACCACCTAGAAAACACGTGATGGGCCATTTCCTTTGACTGCGGCTTAAAAGCAGAGTTTTGATGCATTTTTCTGGCAGACAGTCACTGTTTTTCCCTCTCCCGCATTGAAAACATGTGGCTGAAACTCATGTTCAAACCAGTTTACTGACATATTGTTACAGGTCTTTTTCTGTACTTTGAAGTTTGAACAGCACTTGCAACAACCAAGTAAAACGTATTTTTCCAAAATGACCACCAAAGACGTTGAACTTCCTTCGCATGTGGCATCATCACTGCAGCTGGAGAAGCATGCAGATTACCTCGTTTCATTTGGCACCAGTTCCAAAACGGAATACGAGTACAAGATGACGGAATACTTACGGATGTCCGGCGTTTACTGGGGCCTGACTGCAGTCGATCTCATTGGCCAATTGGACAGAATGGATAAGGCTGCCATTATCGAATTCGTCAAACAGTGCCACAAATCTAACGGTGGATTTAGTGCCAGCCCGGGTCATGACCCGCATTTGCTCTACACTCTCAGTGCCATCCAGGTATTGGTGATGTACGACGCCTTGGATGAGGTCGTCGACCAAGACAGTGTCGTCAAGTATGTTAAGGGACTGCAGCAGGATGACGGCAGTTTTGCTGGCGACGAGTGGGGAGAAATCGACACGCGGTTCTCGTTCTGTGCCGTTGCAACTCTGTCGTTGATGGGTAGACTTGGGGAGATCGACACCAAAGCAGCGACGGGTTTCGTCGTTTCCTGCATGAACTTTGACGGCGGGTTTGGCTGCAGGCCCGGTTCTGAAACCCACGCCGGGCAGATCTACTGTTGTCTTGGATTTTTATCGATAACTGGTAACCTGAGCCTTGTGGATGCCGATAAGCTCGGCTGGTGGCTCTCCGAGAGACAGTTGCCGTTGTCCGGTGGGCTAAACGGGCGTCCGGAGAAACTACCCGACGTATGTTACTCGTGGTGGGTTTTGGCCTCGTTGAAAATCCTCGGTAGATTACACTGGATCAATAAGGACAAAATGATAAAGTTCATACTGGCATGTGCCGATTCGGAGACCGGTGGGTTTTCCGATCGTCCTGGTAACGTTCCAGATCCATTCCACACTCTGTTCGGTCTCGCCGGACTGTCGCTGTTGGGTTTCTCTGAAGTCAAGAAACAAGTTCACCCGGTGTTTTGTCTAGTGGTCGATTGTGTTGAGCGATTGAATGTCAAAACACAGTTTCTGCCATGCGCATCATGATCTTTGTTTGTTGACTAAATCATGCTGTAACATATTTCTAGAGGTGGCTGGGATGCCTAAGTAATGTATTTGCTTAAATTGCATTTTTTGCTATTGGTTGGGCTTTTTTGACTGTTGCATTCTAGCAGGCCTTTTTTAATTCTGTTCCTGTTAACAAAAACCTGAGAGTAATGATGTTATTGCTGAAAAAACACCTGTATGGGAAAAACTTTCGCCACCGCTATACAATATCTGCCCAGTTCTTGCTTGTGTTGCTTGTTCAGGCTTTATGAGTACTTTTTCCTGCAACGAGGGCCCATTGGCCCAAAAATCAGGCGTGGACTGAAAAGTGTCAAGTGTTGTTTTCCACAGGGCTGTCATTTCATGTTTTTCTATGGGGGTGCTCTTCTCATTACTTCTTAAGGATATGGGTGTAATCATCTGGGGGTCTGGGGCAGAGACAACGGCGGGAGAGCTGGGGCGGAACGGGAAGGAATTTTGTATGTAGGGTTGATTTCGGGTGCAATATTCTCGAAAGCACAAGCCGTGAGGGGGGACAGTTGCATCTGCTTGCCCTGAAATGACACCCCTTCCAATGCACACATTTGGACACACAGACCATTCTCTGAACTCTAAAGAGGCGTTTCACATTTTTGCATTTTGTGGCTGTACAGTGATGAGAAAATTACTGTGCTATTAAGCCAGTGCAGTTTTTTTCAATCTTTCACGGAAAACTGAAAGTTGTGATGATTTCAAGTTCAAAAAATGGGATTTTGTTGCATGGAAATACGTGTCAAATCAATTATAAGAAACCAATATCGATGGGTTTGAGGTTCCCCAAAAATCCGGAAACAAATAACAATGACACCATGTGTGGCACAATTAACTTTCTCTCCGCTGCACAGTTGTGTTTGATCACTGCAGTGGATTGAACAAACGAAAAAAAATCGTGCTGTTTCATTCTTCAGCAGTGGACAATGGCGGAGCTCCCGATAAAAAACGTCTATGTGATTAGAGAATGCACGCTCAAGAAATTTAAAAATTTTCTAGTGTCTATCTTTTTGCCTTGGCTGCGTGGTTGGTGCATATACAGGGTGGTCCTAAATTCCTGGGAACAACCGATAGGATGTTTTCATCACGTCCGTAGGAATCAAACTTGTTCAGTGACAAAATTCGTTCCGACCCCCCATTTCGGAGACACACCCCCTCAAAGTTCCCAAATTGAGCACTTTTTGGGTGCCTGTGGGGGTTGACTTATTTGTTGAAGAGCTCTCAGTTTTTGTAAGCGTGCTCCCCAAAACAAACCGAAGAGAAAACATTCAGGGACAAAATGTGCTATGACCCCCCATTTCGGCGATATGACCACCCAAAAATCTTAAGGGGAGCCGCTTTTGGCTGCCTTCGTTGGGGGTTGATTATTGCGTCACTCATTGCTAATTATTGGAGAGCGTGCACCCCAAGATAAACTAAAGAGAAACGATTCAGTGATAAAATCGCCTGTGACCCCTGGTTTCGGAGATATGGCCCCCAAAAGGTTACAAAAATTTGCATTTTGGAAACTGAATTTGGGAATTTTGGAGAGCCATATCTCGAAAATGGGGGTTCGGTTGGAATTTCTTCACTGAATGTTTTTTCTTCACTTTATCTTGGGGAACGTACTCTCCAAAAATCAGCACTGAGCGACGCATAAATCACCCCCAACACAAGCACCCAAAATGGGGCTCCCCTTAAGATTTTTGGGTTGTCATATCTCCGAAATGGGGGGTGACAGCGCATTTTGTCCCTGAATGTTTTCTCTACAGTTTGTTTTGGGGAGCACGTTTTTAAAAAATGAGGGCTCTTCAACAAATAAAAAAACCTCCATAGGCACCCAAAAAGTGCTCAATTTGGGAACTTTGAGGGGGTGTATCTCCGAAGTGGGGGGTCGGAACGAATTTTGTCACTGAACAAGTTTGATTCCTACGGACATGAGGAACACGTCCTATCGGTTGTTCCCAGGAATTTAGGACCACCCTGTACACAGCAGCCCAAAAGTCTTTGGCCACAGGAAAAATGTAAATTTCTGTTTTGATATTTTGAGATCGGAAACCTTTTCTTGCTCTAATGTTACCAATTTGAGATCGGAAACCACGGATGTTACCAGTTTTATCGGAAATTTATGTTCCGAAAAAAGTGGTGACAGTCGTGGTTAGAGCTGGAAAAAGTGTCAAATAACACAATGAGACAAAAACAGAAAATTTAAATTTCTGGTGTGGCCAAAAACATTCAGGCTACCCTGTTTCTGAATGTTGTAGTGCCCAACAAATTGTTTATATCCGTGTTTGGAGCTGGAAAAAGTTTCATATCACAAACCAAGAAAAAAAAAACAGCATTTTCATTTTGCTATTGCTAAAGGCTTTTGGGCTACCCCTGCAGGTAGGCTACTGACCAGAAACCTGTGCTTTCTGTTCCCAAAAAAAGCAGGCTGGTTCACCCATGAGGTTTTCATGTGCACACCTTCAAATGAGCACCAATTCTCCTTTCTAATGCTGAGCATTTTTTCTTTTTTGCTTTTCCAATCTTGCTGTCGTGACACTCACAATGTCACTCATTGTTTAGGGACTTTTTCTGTTCTCAAAATGAGACACATGGACTTGTTTAACACGTTTGTGTTTGCAATAACTTTCGACTGCCTAAGCGAACATATCAACTGTCTCTTCTGGATGGGAACATAACCACACCACGCCTTTACTCACGTCAATATTTGTTTGGTGCCTTTCTCACACAACCCCATTGATACACACACGGGAGCTTAATCTATCTCATTCCTGTAAGTTCGTTTTTTATGCTTTTTTGCTCGTCACTTTGGTGCATTTTTGAATATTAAAAATAATAAAAGAAAAC
Source organism: Sinentomon sp. SZTP_YWyxl (assembly GCA_030068105.1). Taxonomy (NCBI): domain Eukaryota; kingdom Metazoa; phylum Arthropoda; class Protura; order Sinentomata; family Sinentomidae; genus Sinentomon; species Sinentomon sp. SZTP_YWyxl. The sequence continues at coordinate 6,923 of JASGXE010012446.1, forward strand.
CAGAGCAAGCCATAAAGTGTTAATCGAGACGAATGGGAAAACTGGCACTGTGGCCTGGCCGGTAACAACAAACTGACGTATCGGATGAATTGGGTGTTGAGATGTGCGGAGGTTGCAAACAATTATCATGATGCGCAGATGTCTCGATCAAATCTCATGATGTGTAGCGGTCTTAATTAAAAGATTGCCATAAGCGGGGTGTAAACTTGAAGAACTTGAGATAGAAAACAAACTCGACGATTTATTCCCCAGTTGAAGACGGCGGTGCTGACGTTTCGGGGGCATCCCGCTCTCATTAGTTGGCTTTGTCAGCTTTGTTGGCTTTGTGTAGAGCAGGATGCCTCCAAAAAGTCAATACCGCTGTCTTCAACTGGAGAATAAATTGTCGAGTAAGTTTTCTGTCTCGATTAGATCTCGTGATGTACAGAGGTCTCAAAAAGATTTCACCATGTGGAGAGATCTCGAACAAATCTCATGATGTGTGGAGGTTTCAAACAAATCTCATGATGTGCAGAGGTCTTAAAAAATCCATGATGTAATGAGGTCTCAAACAAATCTCATGATGTGCAGAAGTCTCAAACATCTCATAATGTACAGAGACTCAATGAAATCTCACGATGTGCAGGGACCTTATTCAAATCAACCTGCCAAATTTAGAAGCTGCTAAGCTATCAGCATCTTAACAGGACGATTTTGGTAGGTTGGAAGCAGACCGCAAGCAGGATGATGGCAGGACAAAAGTTCTTATTCAAATACCCTGTGCGACTGCAGACAGAAACGCACTGAAAGAAACGCGTGAGGCGAAGAATCAAGTTGTCTTTTATGACTCGGCTTTTCAATTGGTCCGTATAGCTCAGTGGCAGCGCTTCCGCCTCGCAGTTCAAAGGTCCCGAGTTCGAAACATGGACGACGCAGAATTTTCCAAAGTTGTTTGTTGATTTAATTGGTTGATTAAAATTGTTTCAGTTTGGAAATTGTGTGTTTTGACGTGTGGTGGAGGTGGGCAATGGTGGTGGGCATGATCATTTTGCATGCTTGTTGCTGTTGTCAAAAAGGAACAGTAAAACTCTGTCGATGCGATGCCGTGAACAGCATCGTGAGATAGGTACCTATGATCGTGAGACAGGTACCCGCATTTTGTGCATCTTTTGAAGCCGCGAGAAATGCACCTTCAGTAGGTTTTTTGTCTCATGATTTGAAAGTTACCCATAATGACGGATACAACAAAAAGGCTGGAGAGACCGTGCCCCCTCCAGTTCAAAATATATTTTTGTTCAATTTACAGAATAAACCGAATTGTTGTCATCCAAATAGGACTATACCCGAAATTCCTCCAGATTGTTGGGGTTCGATCGTCCCCAACATTTTTGATCCACTGCTGCTCTGCCCTTTGGATCCTTTTTGTGCACATAATATTTTGCTTGTTCTTGTCTTTGAAAGATGGTGACCACTCTGCCTCACGGAGCCGGAATTTTCGTTGTGTCTGCCAAGAAGGAGCACAAACGAGGCAAAACATTTTTTTATCTCAATCACAGTCAGGGCGTTTAAAATGCAGTAAATGCAAAAGTGGGTGGGTGCTGTCTTGACAGATGTTGTCGCCGATTCGAAATCTCCAATCTGCTGCAGGATGCGCCAAAGAAAACCAATTAAAAAATTCCGAGCGCAGCTCTGTGTTCGGTGGCGCAAGCGAAGCATGCTCGACTGCTGTGCAGGTAGGCCAGGTTCGATTCCCGGCCGAGGATTATTTTGCAGATTGCATATGCTTCAATCGCGATGTGATGCTTCACAAGTGAAAAGTTTCAGGATCACTCGACTGGTCCTTATTGTTCTTTGTTTTGAACAGCATCCGAAAAAATCGAGAGACTGTTGCTGATCACAGAAAGGCTCCCATCAGCATCACCGAACACCATTCGAATGAAAATAAAAAAAAATAAAAAATTTGTTGCAGGCTCAATGAAAAAAAGAAAGAAAAAAAGAAAAGCTCTCTCAACGGTGAAATTGGGAAAAAATTTGCAGAAGAAAATAAGAAGAACCACGCGAAATTCTTTGGATTTGTGAACGAAAGGACTTAGCAGGACTTTAGAGGCGCTCCGAGGCGCCTCTAACTTTTTTTACATTGGTCAGATTGGAGGTGCTGCTAAGTTCCTGCTAAATCTGAGAAGCTGATAAACTCCTGCCATCGTCCTGCTTCGATCCTGCTAATTTAGCAGGATGATTTGAATAAAGAAAATGAAACTTAGCAGGTCGGCAGCAGGACGTTAACAGCAACAAAGCTTAGCAGGTTGATTTGAATAAGGTCCCAGATATCTCAAACAAAATAAATCTGATGATGTGCAGAGATCTCAAACAAAGTTCTTTGAAATTTCACATTTACTGGAAAGGTTTATATGACTGCAGATAATTGCCCCAGTTCTCTCCCTCGTCACCTCAAAATGACCAAGAAACACATTTTGGCCACAGTTAGCACTCAAAATTTTTCAACTTCGGTGGGATTCATACCCTCTTGCCAGGGGCTCTGCTCCCTTAGAATTATGCTGTGGCATTGCCTCAGATGCTGCTGCAGTTGGCTCTGTTGAGATCAACTTTCCAGATTTAGCTGCTCTTACCCCCTGTCTGAACTCAAAACGGTGCCCCTTTCACCACTGTGCTGTCAAAATGAGGCAGTCAAATTTTATATCCTCTTTTGCCTAATTTTCTTATTTTATTCGAGAGAATAAAGTTTCCACCAGTGCTACTGTCGACAATAGTTGATGGTGTCATTGCTGAGATTACTGTTAGCTCACCTCAGCAACATTTGATGAAAAAATGCCATGGTTTCTCTTCACAAGCTCATCGGTGTTCATTCATTCTAGTCGTCATTGTTGGAGCAATTAAAATGCCAAACTCAAATGGCAAAACTTGATACCGGGCATTTCTCTTAGGATAGACACGTGCATTTTTAAGGTCACTTTCAACATCCTGTACGTACCACCATGACGAAGAATAGACATCACAAGGAGTTGAATAAAAGGGCAGTCGGCAAGGACGGGAAAAGGTAAATCATGCTTGCATGTTTGTTTTTTGTCTCGCTTTACGTGTGGGTGTCTTGTTCCACCTTTCTATTTGTTTCTTTTATCAATGACTGCTCTGATGACTCGTGAATCAAGGTGCTGTTGCACCTTTTTCTCGATGACCACTCTGATGACTCATGAATCAAGGTGTTGTTGAACTTTTTTCTCTATGACCAGGTGCTCTGATGACTCATGACAAGGTTCTGTTGAACCTTTTTCTCGATGACTACTCTGATGACTCACACAAGGTGCTGTTGAACCTTTTTCTCAATGACTTCTGTGATGACTAATGAATCGAGGTGCTGTTGAACCTTCCTTTTCTCAATGACTACTCTGATGATTCATGAATCAAGGTGCTGTTGAACCTTTTTCTCAATGAATACTCTGATGACTCATGAATCAAGGTGCTGTTAAATCTCATTGACTACTCTGATGACTCATGAATCATGATGTAGAACCTTTTTCCTCAATGACTACTCTGATGACTCATGAATCAAGGTGCTGTTGAGCCTCTTTCTCAATGACTGCTCATGACAAGGTTCTGTAGACAACCATCATTTACAAAATGGCCAGCGTGGTGCTGAATGATTTACCAAATGTGGACGGATCAGGACTAATGCTCACCAATCAAATCGATTCAACGTGAATTTCGAAACGTGGTTTGGCTGGTTTCTGTTCAACAAGGAAATCCACATGAACATTTCTTGCGGCTTCTAGAGAAGGTTGGGAAAAACTGGGAAACCCTGGCACAGTTAAAGTCCTTTCAAACGAAGAAGGCACTGCATGCAAATGAGAGCAAACCGGGTAGAGTGTGGGAGAGGCACAGGCCTGAACAAAATGCAATCATGTGAAGACGGATGGGTGGGCACGAATTTGCGGATCCCTTTTGGCATGATGCGTTCTGTTTAGATGCACTAAATAAAGGCACGGAATTTTTCTCAGTTTGAAAAGTTGTAAAATATAGCTTAGCTGGAAAAATCTGGGATTTTTTTAAAGATCGAAGTGGTGGGGAATTTAGCCGTGAAATGTCATGGAACTGAGATGAAAAATTATTGTAAACTTTACGGGAAGAGCAATCACAGTTTAAAAAATTCATTCATTTGTCTCAGGAGGAAGTTGAGTGTTGATCATGTCCAGTATCCGCATCAGGAGTCTGGGAAGAATGTCAGTGATGATCAAGACTCGTCTGTTCCTGAGATGTGGACACCAAGCTCGTACACAGTTATGAAAGGAATTCTGATGGCAAGGGTCTGTGCAGTGTTTTGGAATGTCATTTCAGATTGCGATGAAACCTACAATTACTGGGAGCCTGTTAGTTTTTTTTTTTAGCTATTTTTGCAACAACCTTTTGTCCTGTCATATTTGTTGGGTCACATTTCAATAAATGCACTGTAAACCAAGCCTCACACCCCTTTAAATCGTCTACCAGAACCAAAAAGTTTGGTAATCTGGTCGTCAATGATCAGTCACCGATACTTGTACACTCTAACTTAAACTAACCTGACCACCTGACCCAACATGGTCTACCCTAACCTAACCTTCCTTCCATGTCATACCCCAACCTTAACAAACCCTATTCATTCCATAAAAGCAGGTTTAAACAACCAACTTTTAGGTTTTTGGACTGTGTCACGAAAGGAGGCCAAATGTTTGTGGTTGTTAGTGCAACGGGTACCTAGTACTCCTTCCACCCAAATTAACATTAGTGATCTACCCCCTTGGGGTTGCCACCAACCTGGGAAACCTGGAAAACTTGGAACATGGAACCATTATTTCTAAAAAATTCTGCTTTGTGGTCATTTTGCGTGTGCACATTTTGCAGGGCCCCAAAGTGGAAAGGAAAAGACGGGACAGCAGAAATATGAAATGGGATAAGCCTTTAAAGATTTAAGAAAGATAAAGATTTATTTTGGATAAGAAATTAAAAGGGATAAGCCTTCATTCGAGCGGATAAGGAATGAAAAAGGACACCCAAATAACTGTGCAAAACTGCCAAATTTGTGCCAGAACTGAACCAAAACAAGCCTTTCTGGAAGAAATTTCACCCATTCTTGTTGGAGCCGAAGCAGCTAAACGGAGCATGATGGACTGCCGAAAACGTACAGAATACCCCATTTAGACGCGCAATAGCAAAATAGCCCTAAGCGATGAAAAGGGATATTCCCAACAGGGATAACAAGAAAAGAAGAAGCTTTTAAGAAAAGATATTGGAAAGATGATAAGTACTATGGGAAAGGATGAGACAAGGTCGGAACAAAAGAGATGCATTTTCAGCAGGGATAAGAAAGTAATGACTTAAAAAGGACACAACAGCTTGCCTCCTCGGTGGCCTTGACATGAACACCCCTTTGTGGTACCCACGGTCAGAACCTTGTAGGGATCTTGGGTGAAAACTGAACCTCCCGGAGGCCAATGACATTCCAAAATAGCAACCACCCGCTGCAGGATGGGAAGGTCGGGCATCGTGCTGGAGTGCCAGGCTCTTCCAGTGCATATCAGGTATACATATCCCCATTTTCTCTGGCAAGGGCACCGCATCAAGGTATGGTGGTCATGACTGCTGCAAATAGAGATGGGCTCATTGTGGTCCTACCAAAAAGACAGAGGGCATGGTTTGCCCTTGCATGCCCCTCAGTAACGGGAGTGATCAATGCGGCGTTATACAAACTCCGAGTTGCGCAGTAGATTTTTGTACCACTCACTTCAATGGCAAATATTTGCTTCACAGTTTGGTGTTGGCAGAAACCCTGTATTGATTCCGGTACAGTGAGCCCTCTATTTGTAGTTCAAAACAACATATTTACAATTGCATGTTTGCCTCTTATTTACAGCTGCATTATCTGCTCTACAATCATGGATTTCAAACATGGGAATATTCTCCGGAATATGCACTCCGATCATACGTATACCTACTGATTCACAGCGTTCCAATGCAACTCTATGCTCAAGCCTTTCAGCCGAATAGGCTTCTAGTCTTCTTCTTCTTGAGATGCCTTCTGGCTGCTTTCTGCACTGTCTGCGAAACCCAGTTCTACAAGTAAGTTGTGTTGTTTTTTGAGTTTTTTGCATTGTTTTGTGGGTTTTTATATTTTATTTTTTTACAGTTGAACATTACAATCAACAGCTACATGTGGATACGTGAAATTCATGGACTTTTCTGGGCCTTTATGGAGGCCACGGTGTATGGTCTACGAGAAATGTCAGCAGACACAACACCAAGAGCTTGGAAAGAAAATTGCCCAATGCTTTTACATTGGGCATATGGGCTAACCGATTTTATTGCCCACTGCTTATGGGCAGATATCAAACAGTTGATTGCCAATATGCAATGGGTGGACACCAACCAGTAGGTGACAACAAGCAATAGGCAGTGAGGGTGTGGGGGTTAGGTCAGGTTTTGGTTAGCTCTAAATTGATAAAGAAATGAAGAAATGTGAACAACATCCCGGAAGATAGTTACATCAAATGTAAATGATAATTGTGAGATTTTGCACATTTTCAAACAACTTTTAATTGTAACTGTTTTTATAATGCTCAATGATTATTTTATATCGAATGTTTTGATAAACCATCGGCCGTATTCCCCATTGCAACTCACCCTCAGGTTCAACTCACCCTCAGGTTCAACTCATTACCAAATTCAATGTATAGATTTGTGTTTGGAAATTTCATTTCTATGCACAGTGTATATTCCTTTTTCATTGCGAAAAATGCATCCGTCTGTTGAATTGGCTATTGAGTTGAACCTCTGAGGGTGAGTTGCAATGGGGAATTCGACAGCAGTTTTTTTCACGTGTAGTTGGAGGTTGGGCACAAATGGTTGTAGGCAATGTTTAGCAAGTACAACTCACACAGTCTGTTCATATGATTGTTTGGAAGCAATCACTCACTCTTTTGACAGGGTTTCCTCTGAGAGGGGTTACTTTGGGAGGGTTTACTTTGAGTGGGTTTCATTTGAGGCCGGGGGTTCCCTTTGAGGTGGGTTTGTTATATTGGCAACCATTGTCCACGCTATCGTCGTATTCCAACTTACTTAATATTTCAGTGTGTGATATGCCATTTTTTGTTCTTTAAAATTCCTTGCTAATCCTAGGGCAGTCTGCAGTGAATTTGGATGTCATGTTGGTCGTCTTACAGCACTATTTCTTATCCTTTCGGCTGGAATGTATCAGTCCTGTGTTGCCTTATTACCATCATCATTTACAATGTAAGTTTAAAACATGCTCAATAATTAGGACCACGTAATTGCCGTACACTTTATTATAAGCACCCTTCCCTGCTGAAGATGTGCAATGTGACTCAGCGATAACCACTTTGTTACCAGATTTTTGGAAGAAAATTTCTAAAATTACGCACAGCACTGAGCAATTACATTCATTTATGAATTTTCAGATGTGGCACATCTGTTTTTGGACCCCCCGTCTTCGAAAATACTTGCAAAATGAGGTCATGTTTGTCAAAGAAAAAATGTAAGGATGGATCAGCATGGAAAAAACACACAGTTGTGTGCATGAATCTTTTGAGTAAAATGAGGAGGAGAGGTTTCACCGAGGGTCTTTGATGTTTTCTGATGGAGAGATAGGTCGGGAGAATTTGTTTTCATTCCACGATGAGTTACGGGGGTTGTTTCAAAATCGGAATCGCAAAATAGACCAATCAACAGTGAGAGAAATTCCATAAACCATGCAAAATGCAGGGTCAATCTGATTTCAACAGGGCTTGACGAAGTTTCACGCCTAACATGAATTGCATGATTTTTGCCATTGATTCTAAATGGCGCTTGACTGAGTAATGAATGAACTCCTGTGTTCATTGAGTTTTAGCAGTGTTTTTAGTTTTTTTTTTCTTCTAATAAAAAAACTGTGGAAATCGTGGGAAATGTGCCCCAAGTGGTGTAAATACCACCTTTTCAGCCTTTGCGACTTCTGGGATTGTTACTTCTGGGGCCTCGCAGCTTCAATAGAACAAAATTTAAAAAAATTTTTTCAATAGAACAAACACAGTTGCAAGGTCTAAATTTCAAGTATCTTCAAAGGGCATGGAAGCTCGCATTTCAAAGCTGTTTAGAAAGTGACAAGTAAAACCAAAATTTCCAGTTGCAAAGTCTGAATTTACCGTGAAAAATCAAAATAATTCTCAGTTTGGGTTTGATTTTTTTTTGCTTGTGACACTAATATGCTTCTGCACTGAGGTCGTCCACCTCCTTTATCATGGTAAACGCACTTTTCTTTTTGTATTTTTCTTTTTAACAACCTTCGGTTGGCATTATTGGCAAGAGCTCAAGGGTTGGGGTAGGCACACGTCACACATGCGAAAAAGTTGTACATAACTGCACACTTGATTAATAAATGAAGTCACTTGAGGCAACATTGCTTCACCCTCAAGTACATCTAAAAACAGAAGCAACTCAATTTAACAGACGGATGCATCTTTCAAGGCAACAATGGAAAAGGAATGAGCGTTGTGCAGATAGAGATGAAATTTTTGCAAAACAAATCCATCTATTGAATTGGCTCTATTGAGTTCGTGGAAGATGAGCTTAAATGTTGATAAATGCAAATCTATCATCTTTACAAGGCAAAGAAAACTGACAGCCATAAATCGAGTTGTTTATAAACTAAAAGATATTGCTATTGAATCTGTTTCTAGCTATAAATATCTTGGATGTATTTTCTCAAGTGATATGAGTTGGCAACTACACATATCCTCCGTCTGCTCTAAAGCAAGTAGATCACAGGATTTCTGATCCGAAATTTAAAGAAAGCCACGATGAAAGTCAAGTTAAGAGCTTTTAAAACTTTAGTTATCCCTGTCCTTGAGTATACATGCACTCTCTGGGATCCCTACGTGGCTTGTGATATTCGTGCGCTAGAAAGGGTTCAGCGTCGGGCTGCCAGAGCCATTACTGGAAATATGACCGAAATTCCAGCGTATCTGCAATTCTGAATGATTTGGGCTTGCCAACACTCCGTGAACGCCGAGAGCATTATCGCTTGGGGCTTCTGCGGACAATTCTTTTTGGTGATGTCCTGCTCCAGCTTCCGCCTTGCTATTCGCTCAAATCCATTCAGAGAAGAACAGACAATGGTGCGAGCTTTACCCATCCCACATGCTCTTCCAGTGCTTACCACTATTCTCTTTTCCACGAACCATTCGTGACTGGAACTCCCAACCTTCTGAATCGGCCAACATTTCTGCGTTCTTGCACAAAGCTGATATGTTACCTTCTCTGTTTACTTTTTGAATAAAAATTTATTTGTAAAAATTATTATTTCTATAAGATCTCCATATGACGTTTTTCTTGAATCAAGTTGTTCCTACGAGGTGCATTACAAAAGTCTTTGACGTTTCCTTCTTGAACGAAAACGACATGAGGTAAACCTTTGAAACTTTGTCATTTTGTAATCTGATGCTTTCGCTGTAAATGTGCCAAATTTCAGCAAGTTTGCACTGTTTGTTTCGTTTTGGCCCACATTTCTGTGGAGGTCGTTGTGGGCACTGGGTGAAATTGATGAATTTTTTCAATTGTCGAGCAAAAACGGTGATTTTTCGCACAATGAAGCATGAAAAGCCCGATGCAATTTCACCACAATTCCAGGGTGTCTTCAGTGATTCTGTCCTGTCTAAAAATGGTGTCAGAATTTGGGTCCTTCCACTAAACGGAGGTAGGGAGGCTGCCAAAGATGTCTAACGCTCATTTTGACCTCGGAAACTGCTGCTGCAGGTCAGAATGAGCGTTCGACATCTTTGGCAGCCTCCCTACCTCCGTTTAGTAGAAGGACCCAAATTCTGACACCATTTTTAGACAGGACAGAATCACTGAAGACACCCTGGAATTGTGGTGAAATTGCATCGGGCTTTTCATGCTTCATTGTGCGAAAATTGACCATTTTTGCTCGATAATTGAAAAAATTCATCAATTTCACCCAGTGCCCACAACGACCTCCACAGAAATGTGGGCCAAAACGAAACAAACAGTGCAAACTTGCTGAAATTTGGCACATTTACAGCGAAAGCATCAGATTACAAAATGACAAAGTTTCAAAGGTTTACCTCATGTCGTTTTTGTTCAAGAAGGAAACGTCAAAGACTTTTGTAATGCACCTCGTATATGCACTATTCGTTTTTGTAGTCAAGTCCTTCTGCCATCTCTGCAGTCCTATTGTGTAAAGAATAAAGAATAAATAAAGAGTTCAACCTGATACGGCTGCCAGTTTCCTCAGGCTTTTTTGTGTTGTTTCCCAATTGTTGTGCCGTGCCTTGACTTTTCAGTTTTACTTTTCCGTTTCAGGTATTTTACTTTCCTTTCTATGGCTGCTTGGTATCTGAGGAAATATGAGATTGCTGTTTTTACAACAGCCATTTCAGCCATTCTTGGTTGGCCATTTGTTGCTGCAATTGGGTTAGCAATATTCACATTCCTGCTTCCTTTCAACTCCTTAACCTATTAAACTCCTAACCTTCCTTCAGCTCCTTAACCCATTAAATCCTAAACCTCATTCCAGCTTTCTTTAACTCTTAACCTGATAACTCCACCTGTTTACTTCTTAACCTGTTATAACCTGCCTTTGTGGCAATTTATCCCTGTCTTATCTGAGCAGTTTTTGCCTGCTTCCTTCGGGCAGTTTTTTCTGTCCTATGGCTCCGGTTTAATGGCAGGCCCGCATGAGCTTCTCCTGGCCACGGCAGTGACCAGTGCCTTGCTACCACGGCTGCCTCTCCATCACTTGGCTGACCGAGCAGCATCAGGCGAATGCTTTCATTGCAGAAAAACAGGAAATTTAACATCTCAAACCACCAAGTGTAGGGCAAATTTTATTCACTCCCAGCACTATGCAGGACCAGATGTGATAATGCCTGCCAGCCGCTGAATTTCACTGCATATTAAAACAGGTCAATCAATGCAAATTTTAAGCGCTCTTGGCGGTCTGCAAGGCAAGACCTGCTGACTCCTGCAAAATGGAAAAAACTAAACAGGACAGGATGTTTGCAAAGAGCAGTATGCCCTTCTCTAAAGCATTTCTTCGCATTGCTTATCCAACTTGTCTTTTCCTTTCCACAGGATTCCCATTGCTTTGGATATGCTGTTTCGACAAGGCCTTTTTAGGGTGTTCGTGAAATGGTCCGTGATATCACTAACAGTCCTATTGATACCAATGATCAGCATAGATTCCGATTATTATGGGAAATTTACTGTTGCTCCGTTGAATTTAGTCAAATACAACGTTTTTTCTGGTCAAAAGGTTAGAGATTCATACTCAGAGTTACTTTTTTCTGCTAAGCAAATGGTTCTTGCGCAATAATTAACATGAAAAATCAACGTTTGTCTGGGCTACCAGTGTAGAGCATATTCCAGAGTTGAAGATATAAACTGGGAATGCTTTACTTTTCTATTCTACACTGCATCGTTTTTTTTTTTTTTTTTTGAATTGACAGTATCCGATAAAGTGTTCCATTGTTGCGGGAGGAATTCTGGTTTCCCTGCAAGCACACTTGAGAGCATGCTTCGTTTATATCTTTCAAGTGGATCGATCAGGCTCTTTGCAGTCTATGCAAAATCACACTTTTTTAGGGCACATTTTAAGATGTTTAATTTGTGTTCTCCTTAGGGCAAGGTATTTAAGGTCCCAAGATTATTTGAAACCAATGATGGTTTTCAACACTTAATTTAATGACCCATTATTAAAAAAAATCAAGATTTCACCAATCGCATCATGATCAAAATTGGGCATCCAGTATAAAATATGTGGAAGCCAATCTTGAGCAAGGCTTGCAATCTTGGGCTAAAAAGACTTGAGCTCCTTCCGAAAAGCTGTCTCAAAAAATTGCTGCTTTTTGTGACGGGAAATTTTGCACATTTGGCAGCAGAATGAAATGCTGCACCTGAGTGGCATTTTACCACTTTCCAGAGAGAGGTAAGGTGCTATAACTGTGTAAATACAGGGTTATGCCTCGACATACCACTTTGCATAGAAAATGTTCCACCTCTGTAAAGTAGGTAAGAGTCTCCTAATTTGTATAGCAACGCTGTTCTAATCCTGTGTTTTTTGTTTTTCTTTTTCTGTTAATTTCAGGGTGCTGATCTCTATGGCACAGAACCTTTTTCGTTCTACTTTGTTAATGGGATCTTGAATTTTAACCTCGTTTTTATCGGAGCTCTTTTCACTCCAGTTGCATTGGTGAGTTGTCGAGAGGTTCGACTTCGAATGGCTTGATTTCTTGCATTGGATAGAGGAGATGATTTTCACTGTGTGTTTCAAAGCAGCCATCCAATTTCAACAGGGCTTGATGCGGTTTCATGCCTGACATGAATTTCTTGATGATTTGTGACACGTTGTCGTTGAGGATAGGTCCAGGCCAAAGTAGTCTATGTTAGCATAGACTTCTTTGCCAGAACATAGCCACCCAAGAGGAACATAGATTACTTTGGCGAGGAATGGGTTTCAAAACACAGGGGGTCTGTGATTATCTGGGAGAGGGAGGGCACGTATTGAACATAGACCACTATGACTGGGAAAGGGTCAGAAGCCCACTTCTATCCATGCTGCCGTTCGTTTACGTAAAACCTGAACACAGGCTACTCTGGCATGGACCTATCCGATTGTAAATTGCACCTGAATTCATGATAAAACTCTAATGATGTTATTGTTATTGTAAACCAGACCAAAAACCAGCAACTTTTGACTGACCAACTTGACTACTCCACTTCACACGGAGACATCGCGTCGTCCATTGAGTGAGTGGGTAGACCCATCTCCCATCGTAGGTTGTTCCGGTGACCTACCGTGGTATGAATGGATGATGCCTTTAAAGCATCGGTGCTTCCGTCAAATATCCATCTGCATAGAGCTTCGGTCCGGATTGGCTTGTAGGTGGTGGCAGCACTCCCACTGATCCACCCCCTGATGATCAGTCAGTGGGAGGCAGTGTGAAACAAGCCTGGATATTTGACGGAAGCACCGATGCTTTAAAGGCATCATCCGTTCATAAACTCTAATGTTCAGAAAGTTTTGGCAGGAAATGCCTTACGGTCCTAGTCCTGAGGGACAGAGGCCATTAGCAGTATCGCCACTAAGGCTGTTTGGGATCGCATGTGTTTCAGGCACTTGGACTTAGTAACTGGCCAACTGCTTCAAATGCAGTAAGGCAAATTGATTGTGCAGCGCCCAAAGCGATTTGCGCATGTTTAAATTTTACTTGAAAATGATTTTCCTTTCTGTCCTGGCAACACAACTCCTGCAGGCAGACATATTGGATCACTCAGCCCCTCTTTTTCAGATACGGCAAGCCACCAGTCCAAGATGTGCTGATGCAGTTGCAGAGTTGAGACATCAACTTTGTCCAATCATGCCTGGGTGGCATCCAGGCAATTCAACCATTCAGAATATTAAAAAATCGTATTGCACCACAGAAATCAGCAGAGCTTTTCATGAAATCACCTGAAATTTGAAATGGCACTTTTGATGATTTTTGCGATCCAAAGGTCCTCTGTCTGAGAAAAAGTTTGAAAGATTTGGTTCAAGTGAAAAGATCATGCGATTTTTACGGGCCTCTCTGATTTCAATTCAAGGTCACAGGCCAAAAAAAAAGCAAATCTCGCCAATTCTTTTCCAGGGTTCTACTGGTCCTGGAATTGTAGAAAATGTCCTGGAAACGTCCTGGAATTGTAGAAAATGTCCTGGAAACGTCCTGGACTTTCATATTTTTCATAAAATGTCCTGGAAAAGTGGGAAAATCCATTGGGTGTTTTAAAAATGACATAAATTCCCTCATCAGCATAAATTTTGTATTTCCTCAGACCTCAGCATAAATTTATGAGTAGGAAATTTCCATTCAGAAAGCCTACCATTTTGGAGAAAGTGCCCTCCATTGGCTTGCAAGTAATTTTGTTCCTCTGTTTTTGAACCCCCTTGCAAACTTTGTATGTGATACGCAAAATTAAGACTCACGTTTGGAACATTTAGACCATGTCCTTGAAAAATCTGGAAAATTTCATGTGTCCTGGAATTTTGAAAACGGACTTCAGCAGACACCCCATTTTCAAAAAGGCTTATTTTCTGTCTTGTCGGAAGCACAAACAAGCCATTGCCGTTACTTTCGACATGTGGCAGATGCCATATCAGAGGACGTGGTAAAAGGATTTCTCTGTAGGTTTCCTTCCACATCCTCTCTTTTTTATTGGTCCACTGTTCTTATGGTCTGCAAGGAGGGATTCTTTATCTGGTCCTCGGGCTGAGTTTCCCCATCCCTCCAGCGCGGTTTTTTTACAACCTCGCAACATTGGTTTTACATGATGAGAAAAAAAAACATTTTTTTTGCCACTTGTGATATTTTCATGTTGGCAAAATTGGGTAGTCGCAAATTGCGATGTCTTTTTTGTTTTCAATACAATTCCATTCTGTTCTGTTCCCTTATTTGCAGATTTTAGTCCACAAGTTCATCCCAGTGCCACGACCAAAAGGTGTTATTCTTCTTCCAAGGTGGCTGTCTCTTATGCCGTTGTATATTTGGATTGCAATAATGTTCCCCATGGCACATAAGGTATTTTGCATGCTTTTTGGTTCAAACATTTTGATTGTACAGCTAGTAACTTTAAAATTGAGCCAGATGTATAATATGTCGTACGGGCATTCCCGAATGCAATCCCACTCTTCGCAGCACAGATTTTTTCAGAAAAAATCCAATCCACAATGAATGATTGTCATCTGCATGGGAGTTTGCGAACAACTAATTTGTAAGCCTGCTTCCCGTAAACTGCTCAACTGGTTATTTTTATGAAGGAAAACCAGTTACAGCAAATTACCCACCTCCTCAGCCTCTCATCCCGCTAAGTCGCTGTCTGAGATGAGCACCTTGCTGACACTTGTAACGCCGAGCAACATGCATTGGGGAGTGCTTGTATTCAAGGCTTTCCGTCAGTGGCGGAGGAGTTTGGCGCTCTTAAGCACGAAATAATTTGCGCCCCAAGCGACAAAACTGCACCTCAGGCATAGCTTCGGCTGCAAAGCAGTCGGATGAGAGGGAGAGAGGAAGATCCCTTCCCGAAGGAGAAGAAATTATAAGAATGAAAAGAAATTTAAATTCTTGAAGACTGCTTACTGGATCGAATGAACCTTTCTAGAATGCATTCTTGGGCAAGAATTTTCAACAGACAACTCAGGTACCAATAGTTTCACCTTTACAATCAGTGGTTACATGTGGATCAGTGAACTTTGGGGAAATTTTTCTAGCCTTATGGGTGGAATTTATCAAGTGGTCGGTTGCCAACAAGCAATAGGCTTGCACCAAACAAACGGTTCACAATAACCAATAGGCAGTGAGGGAAGGGGGTTATCCGTAGGTCAGGTTTGCTTAGCTTTTTGTCTCGAAATAACGAAATGGAACTGCAAATCACATCTCAGAAGTTAGTGACATCACATGTGGCACAAATTTTTACCCAGATATGTTAGTTATGGCTTGACCTCTTTATGAGATGACCTTTTGTGCCATTTGGAAAAAGATAGTGGGGCTCACTGTATTTAAAATCTGTCTTCTTCTCAAGCTAATAGTAAACACTCACACATCAAATAGGCCGTTCAGGGGGGACCTATCGATTAACTAAAATCTGCAATTTGCGAGTTAGATACATGAATTTTTGCACAAAGGTAGATTTTGGCAGGCCTGTATCATGCCTGCCAAAAGCCGTAATCCTGGCTTTCACATTTCTTGGGAAAAATTACTGAAACTGCGATAGGCAGAGTGTTGGGAGAATCAATGCTGGCAATGCGTACACTGTCCAATTATGATGAAATTTTGCATAAAGGCGAAGGAAGCAACAAAGAAACTTGTGACAGAAGCCGTTTTCTCATTTTCTTGCCAAGTTTTGTTTTTTTCGACCTCTAAACTGGACTGCCGGAAAAGCGCTATGAAATGCAGCTTTTGGGAATGAAAGCCTCTGCAGCTCCAACAGCAAGCATGAAATGCAAAATCTGACTCTGTCACTCGTTCCGACATGAAATTTTACATGGTGATGCCAATTTTCAACATTCTAGAGTGAAAACCCACTGAGATACGTCAATTCTAGTGAATGCAATTTTACGGAAAACCGGGAAAACAATGTTTTCAGAAAATCGGAGACATAATCAGGCACCGTTTTCAGGTTTTCTGTTGTTTTCAAGTACCGCAAAATGTTCCGCCAATGCGAAATGCAGCTGTACCTTGAAAACCACGGAAAATATGAAAAAATATGTAGAGTGAAAAAATGTAGAGCATGGTGTGCTCAATAAAGTGACATAGAAAACAGAAAACAAAAAATTTCAAATCAAAATTCAAAATTTTCAATGGGTCCCCCCTTAACTGCTCACAAATAAAGTTGTAAATGGCGACGTTTCGCCTCCGCTGACGTGGGGCTTTATCAAGCAAAATTCAAAACAGATCACTGGTCCTGGTCACTGCTGCTGCCAGACAGTGACCAGGACCAGTGAATTTTGCTTGATAAAGCCCCATGTCAGCGGAGGCGAAACATCGCCATTTGCAACTTTATTTATGGGAACGATTAGCACCCTATTTGATACGCTATTGTTTACTATGTTTACCGTTCATGGTGCCCGTGCCTTGATTATTTTAAGCTCTCTTTTGTTCAGAAATATGCTTTTTCCCTTTCTTCTCACAGGAAGAGCGTTTCCTTTTCCCAGTTTATCCTCTCATCTGTCTCTGTGGTGCAATAACCCTCGACTCATCTCAGAAGATCTATTTCCATTGGTTTGTCCGACAGAAGACCAATCATTACCTTGAGCAATCAAGTCGTCTGATGTTTGCATTCCTTTCAGTCTTTACGTTCTTCAGCCTGACAAGGATATTAGCACTTTATGTTGGTGAGGGAATTGTTTTTGTGCTTTCTTATTGTACTGTCCTGTTGTGTAATTGCTGCCGTGGCTGTGGAATACCTGGTTGTCTGGAATGGCTCTGCCTCTCTTTAGATTTTGTGAACAAACAGAATGGCGTCGAAAAAGAGGGATTGCCGTGATCTCATTGGTGGATGCTCATTGTTTCGGTGAGAAGCACATGCATTAAACAATTGATTGATTGCATATAAAAGCATAGGTTTCTTTTCCTTATCTCTCTTTGGTATCTCCCCTTTTTACCTGCTTTCGTTCGAGAAGAACTTTTTCGGCCGCATTCCAGTCAACCACAGGTATACCTATTCTTCTGCCAGAGTTGCTGCAACAGAAGATTTTCTTCCAGCGAGCTCGGTCTTTAAAATGGGCAGCCCGGCCCTGGTGTCTGTGCCAGAATACCCGCTTGCTGCTGGGGGCCCTAGGACGAGCAGCTCACTTTCTTCCTCTATGGATCACAACTTTGACCTTCACTTTTATTCTAGCTGTCCTAAAACTCTATCAGTCCTGTCCTAAATTTCTTCCTCTTCGTCTTTAGGATGTCTAGCTGTCGCTAGAAATCCTGCTTTTCTGGTGTCCTAGACCTCTCTTTGTTCCTGTACTCAACCCCTACTCATTTCTTTTCTCGACTGTCCTGAAGGTCCGTTTGCGATCTAGCCAACTACTTTTCATTTCATTTTCTGTGTTATATGTATTTTCTTTTCTTTTTTCTTTCTTTTATGGGTCCCAGGAACGACGCTTTTGCTGGGTTCTAGCGGAGACGTGTTACCGTTACTGGTGTTCCCATGTATTTATTAATTTTATCTGGCTCGCCCAATCCGTGGCACTTGTATTCTTTATGTCGTTTTATTTTTAATTTTTGCTGCCACCGTCTGGCTCACGAGAGCTGGGGCTTGCTGGACAACTAGAACTAGAGAGCTTGGTCTTTAAAATGGTCAGGGAAGAATATTTTTGACAAAGATGAAAATCATTTTGTGGTCCAAGACCATTCCAGGATGTGTTGAAATCTGATTTGTTCTTGACAGATTCCTGATTTCATCAGCTCTTACCTAACACCAAAATACCCCGAATCCACCAAGAAGTTTTAAAATTGGAGCAGTTTTAGTGAAATGTGACGCAACCAAAAAATGCAGTGACATTGGTGATGGACAGCCGATGGCGATGAGATTGACATGACATTGCCGTGACATGCTGGCCATTTTGAAACGACAAACGTGTTCGTGTAACCACTTTGCATGCAGCGAGATGCACATTGCTATTCTATGATACTGATTTGGAAAAAAACTTATAATCAAACAAATAAGAAAAAAATCACAACATTAATCCAATTAAAAAAAAAATCAATCCGAAGACAGCAATCCAAAAATCATTGCAAGAAATCAACCAAGAAAATCAATCCAAAAATCATCACAGGAAATCAACCAAAAAATTCATCCAAAAACCACAAGAAATGAACAAAAAACCAATCAAAAAATCAATCCAAACTTCCAAGACTGACTTTATTCTGATGTTTACCATTTAGGCTATCATGCTCCATTGGATTTGTTCATTGAATTGAGTCAGATGGCTGTTCAAGAACGATTCCCCGACGATAAGACTATTAATCTCTGCGTTGGGAAAGAATGGTACAGATATCCGACAAGTTTTCTCCTTCCCGCAAACAAGTTAGTGCAACAAACTGCAAGACTTTTTTAACACTTAACCCCAGAAATACCAAGTTCCCCAGAGCTGACCTATGCCGGTTTTGTGTCAACTAAGAATTTAAAAGCAGTGGTCGGCATATCTGATGAGTAAAATACTAGGCGAAACGACCACGTCAAAAGTTAAAAACACACACTAACTTGGGAACGTTTTCGGAGCAACCCGCTCCGTCGTCAACCAAATGAAGACTCATTGCAGTCACGAAGTCTTCATTTGGTTGACGACAGAGCGGGTCGCTCCGAAAACGTTCCCAAGTTAGTGTGTGTTTTTAACTTTTGACGTGGTCGTTTCGCCTAGTATTTTACTTTGTGTCAACTGGCACGACCTTTAATTTCAGAAAATTTCTAAATTTTCTTTTGACAATGTTGCATCACAGGTTGAGGGGCTGATATGTGAAAGGGCTTGAATGTGGTGGGCTTGAATGTGAGCATTCAAGGATGCACAGGCCTGAAACGTTCACAACCACATTTTACCCCTTTGGAAAAATTACCCCTGTTGCCACCTGGAACAGGCTTCATTGTGTGGCCCAACGACTAGGTACCTACTCTCTTATGATTTTAGGTTTTTCATGATTTCATCATCCGTTTGATTTTTTGGTCGTTTTCCTTTTACTCTGCTTGAGTTGACTGGCAATTGATTGATTTTGGTGGCAATGGCAGGTTATTGGAATTTATTGGATTCAACGGAAGGTTTTATTGGATTTTATTGCAATTTGGTTAGTCACAGCCATTTTGGCCAAAGTTTTGGTCAATTCATTCAACATTTTGTTTTTAATCTGCAGAATTCCGCCGAGGGGGGCGCTAGCTTAATCTATCTTTTGGTTGTGGTGAAATTTGAACATTCACATGCTTAACTTCCTTCTTTGGGGGTGTATCGACCCCCACGCTCCCCATACAGTTTAAGCACTGTGTCCCTTTGCAACCAGATTGTTCTTCAAACAACTGTGCTCCATACTCGAAATAAATTCCATGGATTTTTTCCAAGATTTTCGTTTGTTATTTTTGATACCTTTTTTAGCTGGCGTTTCCATTTCATAAAGTCAGAATTCGAGGGTCAACTCCCAGCTCAATATTCCGAGGAACCAGATTCAACACGTTTGATTCATTCTTATTTCAACGACAGGAATGTTGGAGATGAAAATAGATATGTAAGTTCCCACATTGCAGGGTTACAGGGTGGATTGAGAAGTCGTGTCCTGATGTGAAAGAAAACAAAACATTCCCGTAATGACGTGCAAAAATGTTAGCACAATTTACGAGGGGAATTATCTTACAATATGAATTGGTCCGTCATTTTGCAGACATTAAGGGGGGGGGGTGAACCTTCGAGATGTGAAATTTGGCAAAATTTTGCATTTTTCATTTTTTGCACCACATTGTTGTCAGTTTTATGCTCTTTCAGAATTTTCAAACCATTTCACTCTATCTCGAAGGGTTTTTTCACAGGCTCATTTTGAATAAAAGCCGCCAGATGCCGATTTCGTCCAACGGTAAACTGTTTTTACCTTCTAATGAATATAGGGAAGCCAGTTTTTAGTGGATTTCGCTGAAAATTGATCCCCAGTGGTAAAAAAGTGCCCTGGTCACTTTTATGAGGCCAGATTTTTGATATCTTATGTCTCTGTTGAATAAAAGCCAGTATGTCATTCCAGCGCTACCGCTTTTTGACATTCCTGTCGCGCAAGATTCAAAAAATGGTAGATGGGAAGGAGCAATCACAAATCTGGCTTCATAACCTTTTTCAGCACACTTTTTTACCCCTTGGTGCAAATTTTTGTCCGAATCCAAGAATCCCTCTCGAATTTATATATGTAGGTAGACAACAGACAAGGTAGGTAACAGATAACAAATACACCTAACAGATGAGACAGATAACAAATAACAGACTAGAAACCAAACAAGGAAAGAAGCAGCACATGTGGCATCACATCATGGGAGTCAATATGGTGCAGGCATTGACTCTGATTTCTAAAAAGGTATGAATTTTACTTCTGCCACACATTTGGAATGGTTTATTGCCCAAGTGCTATTTTTTCAGTGAAACCGACAATGGTGATTTTAAATTGCATTTTTCTCCGCTTTGCATTTTTTGATGTTTTTTGGCTGTCGAATGAATATAGGGAAGCCATTATTCAATGGATTTTGCTGAAAATTGATCCCCAGGGGTAAAAAAGTGTCCTGGTCACTTTTATGAAGCCATATTTGTGATATTTTGAACCAGTTTTGGATTATAGCCACTAGGTCATTCCAGCGCTACCGCTTTTCAAAATTCTTATCGCGCTAGGTTAAAAAATGGAGAAGGGGTAGGAGTAATCACAAATCTGGCTTCATAACTTTTTTCAGCACACTTTTTTACCCCTTTGTGCAAATTTTCAACAAATTCCATGAATGGTTGTAGCGCGTATATTCTTTAGCGTAATCGCACACATTAATGACCCCTGTGGCAAAACCAATTATCTTTTTCCCTCCAAATTTGTCATAGGCCCATCTTTTCATGGTCCCTACATGCCCAGAAAATTTCATCTGGATCCATTGAGTGGTTCGGATTTTAGCGTCGAAGGTTCACTCCCCCCTTAAGGGGGAGTAGGCGGTCGGAAAAATGATGAAAAATTATGTGATTTTTGGCTTTACACTTTTTGATGTCACCAAATGGCCCATTTTGTGTTGATTACAATGATATTGCCATTGATGTGGCTGTATTGGTCGAAGAGCTATCATGATTCGGCCCCTGCGACATTTTTTTCACACAATAGCATATTTTTCATCTCCTAAGTGTTAGAATGTGACAGAGTTAGAATTTTCATCTTGTCCTCAAAATATAAGAATCGGGCTTTTGTTTAATAAATGACCCAATAATTGTTGCGGAAACACTAAAATTGAGGAAAAAACATATGAATGAGATCGAAAATGTAAAATCTGGCTTCATCACTCCACTTTGGACAGAATAAGGTCGATCTGAAGTTACGTAAGACTTTATAAAATCTTCCATATCTCCTGAAATATGAGATGTAGAGCAATGAAACTTTGCACGAAGACTAGTTTCAACAAGCCCGAGAAGTGTATACTGGCGGCGGAAAAAGATAACCCATACATGTGAAAAATTTCCAATCTTGAGATTTTAGCAAAAACTCCATGCTGTAGAAATAAAAGATCCTCTTTCATCACTAATGTCAAAATCTGACACCTCTAGAAAGCTCCGTTGCAATTTGGCGCTTAAATTTCTACCAAATGCAAAAGAGTAAAAAGAAAGAAAGAAAAAGTTTCGGAGGCAACAGTTAGATGGGAAAAACACATGTATGAGTAATCTTTTTCCGCCGCCACTACACAAAATTTGAACCAAATCGGTCGCATGAATTTCATGCTGGGCAAGTTTTAAAAAATCCAAAACGACAATTTTTTTTTCACATTGTGTTGCCAACCAGACCAAATGTCAGCAACTATAACTTTATCATCTCGCATGTCTTCATGAATGAACGCAGGCAATCCCATCTCCGATCACAGGTCAATTACTTGACCTAACGTATTCAACAAATCCATGCAAAGCTTTTACTTGCTTCTGTCAAGTATTTCAGGCTTGTTTCGCACAGCCTCCCACTGATTGATCTTCAGGGGGTGGGATCACAACAGAATCTAAATCCCGCGTTCATTCATACTGATTCAAGTCGTTGTTTTGTTTTCTTCAGCTGAACCTGGAAAGTATAAAACGTATACTGGCGGCGGAAAAAAAGATTACCCATATATGTGAAAAATGTCCATTCTTGAGATTTTAGCAAAAACTCCATGCTGTAGAAATAAAAGATCCTCTTTCATCACTGATGTCAAAATCTGACGCCTCTAGAAAGCTCCGTCGCAATTTGGCACTTTAATTTCTACCAAATGCAAAGAGTATAAAAAGAAACAAAAAAACTTTCCGAGGCAACAGTTAAATGGGGAAAACACGTGTGAGTAATCCTTTTCTGCCGCCACTATACACACCCGCCAAGTTAAAACAACTGTGCGCCGTGAATTTGATTATGCTCGATAATGGTTCAGCCTGGAAATAAATCTCTCGCAAAACACTAATCTCTGCAATTATTCTATTTTTCATTCAGATAAACATATCGAAATGCCACTTCCTGATGGACAGTGACTTCTCCAGCTGGTCTGAATTGGAGCCACGCTATTCGCACATGAGGAAAGACTGGGAAGTATTGATATCATTGCCATTTTTGGATTCTAAAAGGTTTGATAAATAAATATATGCTGCTTGATTCGCACTTCTTACCCCGGGGGAAAGCGCTCCGGAATGTTGTTAATCCGAGGTTGCAGGTATAATTTTTAGCATTGACGAAATAGAGAGATTATACTCGCAACCTCGGATTAGGGCTATTCCGAAGCAGTTCTCCCCTAGGTTGGTGTATGACCCTAAAAGTTTGTAGCCCGAGGTATTTGGCATGGCCCGACCTGGTTGTGGAGCAGAGCTCCTTGCCGGGGTTTAGGGAGCAGTGTTGCCCAAAAGTTGAAGCTTTCTGATAAATTTGGGATCCCAAATGGTACCATGAGTGTTTCACGCCATTTGTTTCTGCTACGTTGAGGGGCGCAAGATCAGTTTGGTTAATTTAGGCCGAACTTGTTGACCCAGGGATGTGATGAATCATCAAAACAATGCTCTGAAATTGTTGAGGCTGTTTTTTATGACGCTGCATTTGATCAAATGTCCTCACAACCCTCTTCATTCACTTCCTTCAGTGCAAATGAAAAGAGGTGAAGGATATTTCTCAAAAAGTTAATTTCGGAGACTTGAGGCAAAGAAAGGCATGGTTGATCAAATTTTCAATTGCCAGGAAGGAATTACGGACTCGTCTTTCCACCACCATCGGACTCCCTCTCATGTGGCAGGCAATTGATGAAGTGTGAGGGGGACAGACAGAAACGAAGCTGTAATTTCTGGAAAATTTGTGGCTTTTTTCAGAGGGGTGGCTCAGTCAGGTATCAAGGTGTTTGGTCCTGGCTTAGCTTGAACCTTCGAGTTTGAATGCTGATTGTTTTTGATGCTGGTTTCACATGAAATGGCGTATGCAAACCCCTTTTCTGCATCAACACCCCATCTTCACTGTTTTTTCTTGTTGCGAATGAATTATTTATTGCTGGTATGTGCCATTGTACTTATGCAGTTGACGATACTGCCACTCTCCAAGGATTTTCTGCATATTTCTGAAATGTTTCTGGATTTCGTCATGATCACCGAAGCATGTGTGTCCAGAATTCACCTTGTGCAGTCAAATCAGCCAAAAATGGGCACCCGTAAATGGGTAATGTTCATCATAAATGGTGGTACATATCTGCCACATATGGATAATGTGCTGATAAATGGACATCTGCATAGTTCATTTGTTGCACAAATCATTCCATGTGACTGGATTTGTCATAAAACCAACCATAATCCCCACAAACCCATAGCACTATCGATTTGTGGGGGTTATGGTTGGTTTTATGACAAATAATACAGTCACGTAGAAAAATTCGTGCAACAAATAATGAACTATGCAGATGTCCATTTATCAGCACATTATGAACAAATCAAGGGTATGTTTAGGGATATAATGGTAAAATAACCATTCTGTTATACATAACATAACCATTCTGTATCACCATATTAGGTTATATTATTATAACCATAAATTTGCACATACAGGGTGGCCCATAGGCGACGGTTACACTTATTTTTTATGGATATATTGTTTCTGACTGTTGGAGCGAAAGGGAAGGTCCACAGCAATTCACAGTATTTTCTTGGTTTTTTCACGACAGCAGTATTTCCGGAGATGAAGCATTAAACTCTGCAGATTTCAATGAAAACAAGGAGGGTGCTGATAGTTGGCTGGCGAAGACTCGTCTATTTTTTTTTTCTTTTTATTTTCAGGTCACATGCATTTTTCCGAGCATTTTACATTCCGTTCGTATCATCACGATTCTGTACCTTTATCAATTACAACATTTTGAAGTCAACAAAGTTCAAAATTCGGGATCCAATTTGAAGGTTCGACAGAAACCTGGTTGTTTTGTTTGGCTCAGATTTTGTTTCGTTTCTTCCAAGTGCAATAATCGTAACTGTACCGTTGTCTTGCAATCTCCATCATTTTTCACGTCAGGAATGTGGCAGTGGGATATGGTGTTTCTCACCTGCCAGAGAGAAGATAACCCCAAAAAAGCAGCAGTCCTCCGCTAGCCACTATTTTTTATTGCTGTCCTCTTCTAGAATACATGTCACTCTTTGCATCCGGTGTACACTGTGGTCATCAAAAATAGCATAAACTGGTTTTTTATTCCTGTGGTGATTGTTTTTTGATTTTTCTTTTCTATTTTTTTCTGGAAACTAGTACCGAAAAAAAAAACTTGTCATCGGAGTCAGCATTTTTGCAAAACAAAAATTTCCAGAGAAACATTCTAACCAAATCAATGACCGTGCAAGGAAAACAGATTTCAAGCACCTCTTTTGAACAAATTTCCCAATTCGGTTTTCCGAAATTTGAATTCCTTCGGTTCTGTTCCGGGACCCTTGGCTTTTCAGGACAGCCTCTCATTGAGTGACCTTCAAGCAATTTGCACAAAAGCTTGCAGATTAAACGTGAGACCTTCAAGCAATTTGCACAAAAGCTTGCAGATTAAATGTGAGACCTTCAAGCAATCTGCACAAAAGCTTGCAGATTAAACTGAGACCAAGTAATTTGCACAAAAACTTGCAGATTAAACGTGAGACTTTCAAGCAATTTGCACAAAAGCTTGCAGATTAAACTGAGACCTTCAAGTAATTTGCACAAAAGCTTGCAGATTAAACGTGAGACCTTCAAGCAATTTGCACAAAAGCTTGCAGATTAAACTGAGACCATCAAGCAATTTGCACAAAAGCTTGCAGATTAAACATTCAAGCAATTTGCACAAAAGCTTGCAGATTAAACGTGAGACCTTCAAGCAATTTGCAAAAAAGCTTGCAGATTAAACGTGAGACCTTCAAGCAATTTGCACAAAAGCTTGCAGATTAAACGTGAGACCTTCAAGCAATTTGCACAAAAGCTTGCAGATTAAACGTGAGACCTTCAAGCAATTTGCACAAAAGCTTGCAGATAAAACGTGAGACCTTCAAGCAATTTGCACAAAAGCTTGCAGATTAAACGTTCCCGAGGAGGGGAAGATGTGCACTTACGCTGGCTCTGCTGATCAGCTGAGCATGTGATCACGACTGACCTTGGGGTGGTGTGAATGTGCCTTGGAGGTAACATTTTATGGTCGGTACCAATTTTCTGGGAATAAATTCCCCTGTTTT
The DNA here is from genome assembly GCA_030068105.1 of Sinentomon sp. SZTP_YWyxl. NCBI lineage: Eukaryota > Metazoa > Arthropoda > Protura > Sinentomata > Sinentomidae > Sinentomon > Sinentomon sp. SZTP_YWyxl. Next base: position 32,850 of record JASGXE010012446.1, read on the forward strand.
CTAGGTCTTTCAATCGAAATTTTCCGGGGTTGCCGCAGGCTCCCGTTCCCTGCACCCAGGTGTGTCGGAAACTCGAACATTGCAGTGGTGCTTGGAGCACAGGTTGTGAACCTGACGTCTATAGGAGAGAACCCCCCATGCAGGGATGCAAGGCCCAGAGCCCTACGTGGGGAGTGTGTGAAATAAAATCATCTGAACTTTTTCCCTGACTTGTAGCATATTATCTTTGAGCAATTCCCTGACTTTTGATGTGATTCCCTGACTGGGAAGGGAACCCTGTTTTATCATCACAACCGTTTCTGCGATAAATACTTTCGATTGTTTTAATTATACAGTATTCTGAGAAGCACGCATTCTGTCCTCATTTATGCACATGAACCCAGGACTGCACGATACGACTGTGGGTTTGTGATATAGCAACAGTTTTTAAGGGGAGGGGAACCTAGTTTCGGCAATCTTTATTTTTTGACCGATTTTGTTCAAATTTTGCACACTCTTTGGAACCGATCTAGACAATTTCTTGCAAAATTTGAACACTGTAGCTCTTCTGGTTTGGCCACAGCGCCATTTTAGGGTAAAAAATAAGGCGATGTTCCATCCGTGCACAGCGATAACCACACTGTAAGAACACCCAAATTTGAGTTAACAGGGTAAAAAACCAAGCCAAAACTTTTGACAATGCCCGATTTCTTGTTTTTGGCCCCAGAATTGTGTGGCAGGTGATTTTCTGTCACTCCGCTAGAAAAGCGGTAAATTTTTAGCATTTTTTCCCCTTGACTTGTAAAAACTCTTAATGGAGGCAAAAATTGTCAAATATGGCCCTGTCAATCTTTTTAGAATAGTTTTTTTTTTCATAAGTACACCAAATTTGAACATGATCACACAAAAATGGTTGAGATACACGGGGCAGAACACAAAAAAATGCTTAAAAATTGCGTCGAAGATCGAGAACATTTTCGTTTTACTGCTGATTTTACCACGAGCGATAAAAACATGCCTCCGGTCTTTCGTATGCCATTTTTTTCTACTCAAGATATTTGGATTTGGTTATCACCATCAGAAATGAAAAATTTCAGCGCATCTGGTCCACACATTAAAAAAATTGGACAATTTTTCATTTTTCACGAAAAAATCTAGGTCCCCCGTCCTTAACAGATTCCAGGTGGTTCGTAGGATCCGCTGGAAGTGGAAACTGCTGATCCATCTTCAGGTGTGCTGCACAACGCGCAGTGGGGCAACTTCACGGAGGAATTCGGACAAGCCAACTGCACGCAGTCAGCAGTGAGTGCCTCTGTGGGAGACACGAAATGATTTTTCAAGATCATTCGCATCCTGCTGTATCTCATCACCAGGCAAATCGAAACAAAATTTGTTTCCGATGTGGGCATGGAACAAATAAAAGAAAAATGATGAAACAGTATAAAAATAAATGCAAGTTCAGTGTATTTCCAGTAAAAGTTCTAAGCATTTCTCTTCAGATAAACAAAATAAAAAAGATAAGTTTTGAAAAAAGGACACACAACAACAAGGATATGAGAACACCAATCGATGGAAATTGATGTTCCGGCATTTTTACATCCTATTTACAATAATCTAAAAAAGCTCACGGCATACGGTGAAACAGAAGTCTTGTATCTGCATTGTCCCAACAGACCCCGATATTTGAACATCAGTCTTTCGGTGTGTTTGTGCTTTTACGAACAAGAATGAGAAATTAGACATGTAAATAAAATAAACTCGCTTTTGAGCAGTAATGTAATTCTGGCAAATGTTAAAACATGACATTTCCATTGACCTTTGTTCAATTGCATGACCAGATTTACTTCCCAACTCGGAGGTGTCACCTCCGACTGGATCTCATCGGGGGAATGAACCCCCAGCAGGGCTCCAAGGGACTGAACCCCCAGCAGGGCTCCAAGAGACTGAACCCCCAGCAGGGCTCCAAGGGACTGACCCCCAGCAGGGCTCCAAGAGACTGAACCCCCAGCAGGGCTCCAAGGGACTGACCCCCAGCAGGGCTCCAAGAGACTGAACCCCCAGCAGGGCTCCAAGGGACTGACCCCCAGCAGGGCTCCAAGGGACTGAACCCCCAGCAGGGCTCAAAGGGACTGATCCCCAGCAGCAGGGCTCCAAGAGACTGAACCCCCAGCAGGGCTCCAAGGGACTGAACCCCAGCAGGGCTCCAAGAGACTGAACCCCCAGCAGGGCTCCAAGGGACTGAACCCCCAGCAGGGCTCCAAGGGACTGAACCCCCAGCAGGGCTCCAAGGGACTGAACCCCCAAAGGAAGGAGGTCTGGGAGGTTCAGGAGATTGATGATGACCCTGAAAGGCTAAAACTATTGGCCGATATCCAAAACGAAGATTAATCCGTGGATCGTGGCGATCTGCGTATCGACGATTGGTGATCTGGTTGACCACAAACATTTGGATTCACATCGATACTGCTAATGGCAAGGTCAACCATATCACCACTCCCCGATCCGCCGATTTATCTTTGTTTTGGAAATCGGTCGTATATCTAACAAGAACAGTAGAAAACCGAATGCAAGTGGGTGACAATTTTCACGGGTTTTACAAAAAGAAAAAAAAAAAGTCGAATTCGAAGGTTTTCAAAATGCATTTTTTGAAATCAAGGTTTCTCCCAGAGTTCAAGGTTCCTTTGAACTCTGAAATCAACCCCTCACTTTTACGTAGCATTGGCCATGTAGCAATGTAATCATGCCAATTCATTCATAAAACGAACAAACAATTACTTATAATACGAGCAGGTATAAGTCCTCTGAATGGAATGAAAACAACAAAATAAACTAATACACTTGGTATTTACAATTCTCAAGAAATAAAAAAGATTGAATAATTGCAATCCACTGAACCAGTGAACAAATTTCAGGCCGGCAGACTATTCGAAAGAGAGTGGTTTAGCCTCACCTGACCTGAGGGCCAGCAACAACCAAATGTGAACTGAAAAACTAATTTGACTGAGATATCGTGAAGAACTTGCCCCAGAAACATAAAAAAGGTGGTGAAATACACGGCCGTATTCCCCATTGCAATAACTCACCGGGATGTTCAACTCAATAGAAGCCAATTCAATGGATAGATTTCTAAAATAAGCAATTTCACATTCAGATACATCTTTCTCAAAGATGGAAAAGGCATACTGCTGTGCATAGAAATCGAATTTTCCCACAGAAATTTATGCATTAAAATGGCTATTTTTTAAGCTTAAGCTTAGGGTCAGTGGCTTCGGGGAATACAGCCAAAAGTGTACATGAAATTGGGGATTATGGCCAAAAGTGTACAAGAAATTGGGGAATACGGCCGAAAGTGTACAGGAAATTGGGGGATACCGCCAAAAGTGTACAAGAAATTGGGGAATATGGCCGAAAGTGTACAAAAAACTTGGGGAATATGGCCAAAAGTGTACAAGAACTTGGGGAATATGGCCAAAAGTGTACAGGAAATTGGGGGATACGGCTGAAAATGTGAAAGAAATTGGGGAATAAAGCTGAAAATGTACAAGAAATTGGGGAATACGGCCGAAAGTGTACAAGAAATTGGGTAATAAAGCTGAAAATGTACAAGAAATTGGGGAATCCGGCCGAAAATGTACAAGAAATTGGGGAATACAGCCGAAAGCGTATGAGAAATTGCGGAATACAGCCAAAAGTGTATGAAAAATTGGAGAATATGGCCAAAAGTGTACAATAAAGTTCAAAATCCCGTTTTGGCACATCAAATTTTCTGCATTTCTTCGGCAAAAGGTCACGACGAGCAAAAGGTCACCGAAGTGAGAATGAGCCCAACACGGTCGCTGTCCACACCACGTGTTGCCGTTCTTGCACGTGGGTTTTGAACGGTGAACAGAATGGGTGGTTTTGACCTCACGGCGTTCTCGAGCCACGATCGGATGATTGCTTTGACCTTGTCCTGTGATTTCACTTGTGAAACATAGCTGTCAATTGTCACACCTGCGAAAGAGGAAAACAAAACAATATTTCAATAGAGTTTTATTGGTGTTTAACAGGGTTGCCACTAAAAATGAGCAGAATTTCCTGGATTTTTCAGGTCGAAAAAAAAACAATGGAATGATCTGGGCACCGACCCTTGGTGGGTTTGGTCTCCCAGTAATTGGGGTCTGAGGCGGGAACCCCCAGAAGCAGGAGAAATTTTGGATGCAATTTTTCATGTTCTCGAGGCTGATTTTTCACAGCTATGATGATAAGAAAAAGACCGCAACTTTCAATAATCCCTAAATTTGTCAGGTTTTCCCCTTTTCTCCCTCAATTCCATGGATTTTCCAGGTGGGAGACATCCCTGTGTTAGTCATCATCAACGGGGGGTGGGCTATTTCAAATTTCATATTTCTCAATCGATAAAGTTCATCACAGGACACAGAAGTGCTCATACAAAATTTCAGGCTCCTAACACTGGAGGTTTGGAGCATTTTTAAAAATATCCCAGGGTTCCTACCCGTTAATTTTTTTTGAAGTCTGTGGA
>JASGXE010012447.1:0-39502 GCA_030068105.1 Sinentomon sp. SZTP_YWyxl
ACATCATCTTCATTTACGGACATCAGCAATTGGTCTAAATTAATTTAGGCATAACTTTTCAGTTTATTGGAATTCCCACATGTGTTGTCACAACTGACACAACTTTTATTTACAACTCACTTTTAGCGTGACATCACAATTTTGCGACTATTGCTCTGAAGAGAGTTTACAAATGGAATGAAACCTGCTATAAAGTTGATCCCATTTGCCTCCATTCAACTGGCACAAAAAAAAATTCTAACCAAAGCAATGCCCTTTGCGAGAATACCTCCATGAAGAAATATGAGCAGAAAATACATTTTCAGCTATTTTTATATAAATACCTACACTCTAAATCGAAACTTCGTTTTTGAATATGAGTCCCATTTTCTACGTGTGTCAAAACAGCCGATCATTTTTGGAAATTGATCCGGAAATCGAGTAATAATTTGTACTAGATTTGTACCAATTTGTACCGCAAAATGTTTTATTTCTACCACGTCCGGAAAGCTGGAATTCCCACATTTTTAATGTGGCTATCTTGACGTCAAGACAGCCAATCATTTCTAAAACTACCAGCACATTTCCGATCGGAAAATGCTTGTACCATGAATTTGAAATCGATTTGTACCGTTCATAACCATCTACACATTAATTTGTACCGCCCGGAAAGCTGGAATTCCCAGTTTTTTGATGTCGGCTATCTTGACGCCAAGACAGCCGACCACTTCCAAGAAATCATGTCAGAGCATTTTGATCGGAAAACTTTGTGCCACGAATTTCTACTCGTATTTGTACCGTCCATAACCATTAACACATTCATTTGTACCTGCGTCAGGAAAACTGGAATTAATGGAAACTGTAACCTTTTAATGGTCAGCTAACTTGGCATCGAGACAGCCGAGGAATCCCCACAGCCCTATTGAAAGCACAGACGACTGTTGTAGAGAAGCAATCCAACCGAGGAAATCGACGAAGGTTTTGAGGAGGAGGAGGAAGCTTCCATGGATGATCCACCAGAAAAAATAAACGACGTGGCAGAAGCCAGTTCTGAACTGATGCTGAAACTTCTATTGCTGAACTTCTACTATGGAAGTTACACGGATACCCTGCGCTGGGGCAATCTGCGGAGTGCGGAGTGTCTTCCGACTGATCCGCAACCGATCCTCGAAGTTGTGGCTGGAAGAAGTGAAACTGCGGCTGAAACCACTGCTGCTGCAACTGTCATCGGGACAAGTGTTGTGATTTCAGCTGAAACTCCCGCCGATACTGCTACGGTGACAACGGCTGGGTCTGCTGTTGGGACATGGCACAAAGATTTCCTGAAATCGGATGCATCGGCTGAAAATGTTTGGTCCAGGCGCAGGTCACCGATCACAACAAGAAAAAGAAAACCCCGGTACCTTTTGGGGTAAACTAAAGGACTCCTGCATGCCAACAACCCAGGAAGCTTTGGCCGTTGCAGCGAGTGTTCCTGAAGGAACATGTTGACATTTGAGGTTCCAAGCCAGAAATGACAATGCTATTGCAACCCAAAGAAAGGAATCTTGTGGATGGAAATGCTGTGAAGGAGTTATCGCAGTCATGGCCTTGCAGGAGAATGTCCAAAGGCCATGTGTGCCAATCCGAGATGCTTGGAATCCCAAGCCTCCTGAAGTCCTTGAAATGATACGGGAGCAGAAGGAGTCCGGGAAATGTACAGGTCCAGAGGATGTAGAACAAAGATGGAGAATTTCATTGAGGAGATACATTATTGCTTTGCAAGATGTAAATTGCCCCAATCAGTGGGCGGGTTTTCCAGACAAAAAAATAAGCAGATTAGCAAACCTTTGTGGTTTGCACAAGACTAAGAAGGAGAGGACAGCAAGAATTGCTCCAAAGTCGGTCATCAATGGGTGTCTGATATCCACGACTGACTGGGAACAGCCTCGGTCCAAATGTTTTGCCAGCATCAGCAGATGGCCAAAAAAGTGCTGACAGCTTCGTTTTGTCTCAATTTTGTCATCAGTCAGTTGAATAGTTTTCCCTACATCTTTAGCAGACTTTATTGTGATCAAATCAACAATTTTGCGAGGCATTTCCTTCAGCGGACCGCTACCAGAGACGCCAAAGCTGTCATGAGGGACCTTTTCAAGCCCACTTAAGAGCAGCAGCTCTGTAACCAATTCCAGGGGCGCCTCAATGGCGATCTGCAACACATTTCAAAACAGACCCGATGCAAGTGTATTGCAAGCCTCCAAGTCCAGATGCCTACATTGGGTACCTGGCGCAGCTCCCTGGTCTTCGGGTTACTTCAATTTATCTGGTCTCCTGGCCTCTGCAATGCACCCACATGTGCACTCTAACCGCACAAGCACCAACCCTGAATCACTGCCAATGCTGAATCTCATTTATGAGTAAGTTTGGAAACTTTCCGATCAGAGCCGCTGTGTTAACAGTTCGCTAGGCATCTTGTATCCATTGTGTCTGAAATGACAAATTACGAGTACACCTGTTGGTGGATTTTGCCATCACACTAATTTACTATCATACATTTGCATGATCCCTTTGGAATCACTACAAGACTTCAAATGACATTGGAGTGGAATAATCGATCAATCTTTTAACATAATTCAGCACTTTCCTGTAGCTAATTTTTTTTATCATCATCAATATTTACGTTAAATATTACATGAACATTTTTGGGGCAAAATATTCCTGAGAAACATGAATAGGTACTATCAAAATTGAACCTTCCCATTTTTGTCTCATGTCATCATAAGTGGATGGGCAACTTGGCATGCGATAGATACTTTTCAGACGGACGGTGTTTGACAAAGACACTTCAGAATTGGAGACAATCTGAAACCCATTATGCAGTTTTAAGCTTCGAGCGACCTCATTTAGACCTCAGTTTCGTCTTATAAGTAGCGGGCCTGGCGATGTGACATGAGCACTTCTTACATGTATGAGATAGCCTCTCTTGGGGATATCAAACACAGGGGTTACCCGAGTTATGCTCGGCAGGCCTTCGAATAGGTTTTTGACCGAACAGAGCTGGGCGAAGTGAGGTTCGACCAAATGAGCATCTGCCATATGGATGAGTAAACCACTCAAGCATGGTTGCTGCTGTTTTGAAAAATCGGAATTCCCTGAGCTTTCCAGGTTTTCCAGAAGGATTCTCAGTTTTTTCCAGGGCTTTTTTCCAGGGTTTTATCTGCGGACAAGACAAAAAATGGAAGGGTGAAGACAGAAATGGCAAGACAAGAATGTTCTTCAGGTGTCATCGTTGGAAATTTCAAAAAATGTAAACTAAAAAAAATGTTATGAAATCCTGTTTTCCATTTTTTGGCTGATTTATCTGGAAATTTTCAGTTTTCCAGGGTTTTTTCCAAAAATCCCGAGTTTTCCAGGTTTTCCAGGGTGTGAAAAAAATTCCCTGAGTATTCCAGGTTTTCCAGGTTGGTAGCAACCATGTCAAGGTGTTGCAGACTAGTAACCCAAGTCACACTCAACTGGCTACCATCAGTGCCATTTTCGACCTATGGGCCAGGGAAAAGTGAGATTCGGCAAAATTCGCATCTGCCGTGTGCAAGTATTAATCACTCGAGGTTGATGCCGATTGTTGACCCGAGTCACGTTTCAGTTCCATTTTGGACCATGGTCGTCGACGAAGTGATAATCGACCAAATGAGAATCTATCTCAAGCTTGAGCGAACCACTCAAGGGTGATGCCCAGTGGTCCCATGAGTTGCTCTCAGCATCAGTCCTTTTACGACCTAAGGTGCCTGGACGAAATAAGATTCGACCAAATGAGCATCCACCTGAAGCTTAAGTTAACCATTGTAAGGATCTGCCGAATGCTCGCCCTAGTCATGTCTGGAAGTCCTCCGGTTATGTTTTTGATCAAATTTCCCCTGGTGTGCAAATTTCGCACAAAAGATCTAGTAAACAAAGGATTTAAAACATTTCTCTACTTGCCGAGAAATTTTCAGGGGGTTTGACCATTCCCCAACCAATGCCATGGAATACCCATTGTTAACAATGCTCGGAATTATAGCTTGCCGTTCAACTTTCAAGGGATTAATGGTTTCCTAAGTCATGCCAGGCAGGCTTTTGGGATGATATTGACCAAACGAGCCGTGCGAAGAAAGATTCTGCCAAATGCGCATCTAACACATGCATGAATGTGCATTGCCGAATGGCAACTCGCTTCACAATCGGCAGGCCCTTGATTCCCTTATCCCTCAAAAGGGTCTGGGCGACACGACATTCGACCAGCAATATCCATGTATAATTTCTCCACGAATTCAAGGGAGTTGCATATCTGATGCGATAAATACTGAGTGGGATAAGGAATTAATAACAAATTCGCAGGGAGATTCAGTGGTGTGATGGAGGCCATACAGCCTCATGAGGTGTATGGTCTACGATACACTTCTGCAGCAACAGAATGGCCTGAAAGGATAATTGTCCAATGCTTTTTGGGCTGGCCAATTTCAAACCCATCGGGTTCATAATTTGGGTGAAGTTTTCCATTGCACATTGGGGGGGGGGGTGTTGTGTATTTGTCTCTACGAATTCGCCGAAATTGTCTCTACTGCCGAATTTGTCTCTCCCGCCGAATTCGCACTACTGCCGAAAGGATTCAACCTGCCGTACACAGACCCAATAAAGACAAGTGCAAGAACTACAAGAATGCTGAGAAAACACCGCAGTTTATTGCCAAGCAGGAACAGCTCAAAGAATAGAAAGCAGGAACCAATGCCTATCATCAACTAGAACAACGGCTACGGAAAGGCAGCCCTCTCTTTTGTGTGCAAACTTCGACTTGGAAAAGGTACTTCCAACGCCTCAAGGTCCTAGTCCACTGTAATACTATTACAGAAAGTAGTCCATCTACAACTTCACACTGCACGAGTGAGTGACAGGCAATTGCTTCTGCAACTTCTGGGGAGAATGTGACGGCAACCGTGGCAGCAATGAAATTGCATCACTGCTCTTTCTGTGGCTGTGTGATGTTAGTGATCATCACAGAGCAACAATTGTATCATTAGACTGTGACAGCTGTACGGGCCAAAATAAGAACAGGGTAGTGTTCGCAATGCTTTTTTTTTCATTGTAAACAACATCGTTAACATTGAAGAGATCCACTTGCAATTTCTTGTTCCCGGGCACACCTACATGCCAATAGACAGCATGCACAAAAAGATAGATGAAGCCAAGAACACACCCATTTTCAATCTGAGACAATGGTCCCGCATTGCTGAAAATAGCCATGCTAACCCAAAGCCATTTGACGGACACATTCGGGATTTTCACACATTCAAAAACTGGAATCCGCAACAAGAGTCTTTGTGTCCAGATAACATTAGACACACCAACGGCCAGAAAATTCATTGGAAGGACATCTGTCAGATATTTTTCGTGAAGGGCAAGCAGTTCATTCTGGTGAAATGCAGCATTTCGGTTCCTGAATCTAAAACAGTTCCATTCGAAGATATTGAGCTGCATTTACCTCCTGACGCATACACACAGTGTATTTCAATCTCACAAAAAAGTACAAAGATCTATGCACAACGTGTTCAAAGGCCATCATTCCAAAGAAATTCCACGATGATTTCCTTGCGCTGCCACATGGAAATGATGCAGATGATCGTTTGGGTGAAACTGATGAAGAAGGTTGAGGTCATTAGGGTGAAAGTAATGACTATGAAACGGTGGGTTTTCCCCACATGCTTTTCTTTGTGAGGAGAGAGCGTTTGCTTGAAACCACGCATCACCATTGTTATTTTTATTTGATCGGAGTTTTGTTCCACCACTTTTTGCCAGTTTGTTTTTGATTCAATGTCCTCTGAGCTTTGTCTTTTGATCAGTTTTACCAAACTGAAAAAAGAAAAACGTTATTCTTCCAATTAATAATGTTGTTGTGGCCAACTTGAAAACATTTTCAGGCCGAGCACAATGCAAGCTGTTCCCAGCAGCTCCTCTTCACGACACTAAGTCTCATTATTCTTTACAACGCAATTCCTACAACAAGGACTCTTGTCCACCTTGTGTTCCCTGCCTGTGGGGTTTTTACAAGGAGCAACAGCAATCTTACACTGTTTTACTGCACACTAATACTGGCAGCAAGGCCAAAAAATGCAATGGAAGAACAGTGTAAGGAACACAGTACCAGAATTTGGTCATGTAACAGTGTAACAGCCAATTTTGGCATTTAAAAAAAAGGCAGTGGCACGTAGACAACAAAACAAGTCAACACCGTTTGCTTATCAAACTCTCTCTCTTTCCTTGCCTTTCTTCACCTTGGCCAGTTTCTGAAAAAAACGACGTTGATTTGTGCAAATCAGTATTTTGTTTCCCCTGAACAATTTGATTTTTGGCGCTAACACTGTTCTCACAAAATACCAGCGAGTCTGATATGCAAATTACATCTTAACTGGAAAGAGCAACCAATAGATCGCAATTGGTACTGAAACTCTTCATGATGCAACAGAACTATGTGCATGAATTCAACAGGGCAACGAGGAACCTTGGCATGTTTCAATTGAATGAATCCATTAAGGGAAATAAGAAATGCTGCCATGAAAGCCTTTCAGCAAATCTCACGATTGCGGACATCACGAAAACGATGAAAGAAGGACTAACATACCATGGAAATATTGAAAAACATCTGCAATATCGACAGAGTGCACACACGTTGGCAAGGATTGCAGCCGATCGCAATCTGGTTAGTCTTGACAGCAACTTTCGGTCATAGGAAATTGTCACTAGCCAATATCAAGGAGACCGTAGCGTAGTCTGGTTTGATGAGGGTTACTTCCACTGCACCTGCCCATCCACAGGTCTTTGTTACCATGTGATGGCTGTGTGTCTAGCAAGCAACTTCCCGTTTCCCGAAGATGACAAGGAATACCAACTCAGCACTCTGCGCAAAAAAAAAAAACAAGAAAACCAGCAGGCAAGTATGGCAAAAAAGGTCCAGAACATCAGGAGGGGAATATTACCATTTATCCTGGCCCTGATTCGGCTGCTGCGTCCTTTCTGAATTCCGATACATTACCATTGTGGCAGAAAGATGCAATTCTCGAAGAAGAGATTCAAAAAGCGGAGTTTGGTGACCCATGTCTTGCACAAGGACAACCAAATTCAGATCTTGGCGATCAGACTGATGAAAGTGATCTTACGGAGAAAGCACCAGAGATTGGAGAGCCTGTGTCCCATTCAACTTTCATCGAAGAGCGTTGCAGCATCAGCACGGCCTTCTCTTTTGATCCTTCCATCGAAATACCAAAAAATGAGGAACGATTTGCAACATTGTTGGGCGAGGAATGGATTTCAAGTTTTCTTTTAGATAACTTTTTTCTCGAAGTCGTCCAGGCTCAGAAAAAAGAAGATGCCATCCTTTGTGTCAACTCACTGGTTGTAAGAGATCTCACCGTGAAGAAATACAGGGATGCACTTTTTTTGGACAAGTCGCTCTCCATGAACCACAATATTATGTTGGTTAATATCAACACCGACAGCTCAGGTTCTGGTTCACACTACGTCTTGGGCGTAATCATATTGAAGGAGAACGCTATTATCAGTTGATTCTCTTTTAGCAAAAATTCCGGACATTATGAAGATACCATCTCACCAGCAGGTCATCCTTCCCAGCAGAATCGAAGAATTTTGCCATCTTGAGACAGCGACGATTGGTGGCCAATTTGATGCTGGAAAATGTAAACTGTTTTTTAGGGGGGGGGGGCAACCCAAAATTACGAACTTCGGTGTTTATTATTCGATTGCAGCCAAATTTTGCACGCATTTGGTGTTAGGTGAAGGAAGTTTGTGTGTGAAATGTCACCTCTGTATCTTAAGTGGTTCCAGTGTTATTCATGTTTTAGTAAAAATCATTACGCGGAACTTTGCGCGACTCCTGTATTGTAACGGTATGTTTATTTAACTTCAGTTTGCGCCAAACTCTTCCAAAAGGTGCCAAAAGTGGAGTGACAGAGCCAGTTTTTTCATTTTTGACCCAAAACTTTTGAAATGGTTCCTTGCGAGACTTGTATTTTAAGAAGCGATGCACTTGGGAAGATGAATGCCAAAAAAAAGTGGAAACAGATTGAAAATATCAAAATTCCGGCTCTGTCACTCCATTTCCGACAAAAAACTACACCAGTATGCAAAATTTGGCCTTTTTATCTTGTCAAATGGCTGAGATAGAGCATTCGAAAGTTTAAAAAGGCAGGCGAAAAGCGATTTGCGGCAAATAAGCATTTTACGAAAACGACATAAAGAACAAAATAAGCTATCACCGCTATTCGAAAAAAGTCTCTAACTTGAAAACGGATCAAGATATTGACCTCTGGTTTTTTTGCATTAAATTCGTCAGAAGATTCTCCATGAGAACGCAATAAAAACCAGACATGCAAAATTTGGCGATAATTTTTCAATTTTGGGTTGGCTCCCCCTCTTAAGTTCGGATGCCCAGCAGCAACGAAATGCCTTTGAGTGTGGTCTCTTTGTGTCCGTAGCAGCATACTGCATAATACAAGGGTCGGATTCAAACGTTACAGTCGCTGCATTTCAGAAAATGGATGCACGCCCTCCCACAGACTTTTCGAGACCCAAGTTGTCCCAATTTGCAAAAATACAATCGATTAAGTGAAGCACAGATAATGGAGGCTGTCGAAAAATCCAAACATCTGATTTTTCGAGCATGATGTCAGCCATCAGAATTGTTCAGACGGCACAGATGACCAGGGACCAGGGATGGGTAAACGTATAATACGTACGTATAATACACGTAGAAAACTTATAAAACCTAAAAGTCGAGTGATACCTTATTTTTTGCAGAAAAGGCTGCTCTGAAACATGCCAACATTCTATTTATCACATTAAAATAATAACAAGCATCATCAATGAAAGGAAAAAAAATAAAACGGTTAACCAGTGAAGCCCCGCAATAACTTTAAGTTGGCCACACAAGATTGTATTAGCCACACACCATTGTAAAAAAATTGCATGTACACCAACCATGTGAAAGTTGATGCTGCCAAATTGGAATTTAAATTAATTTAATTTAATGTTAATTTGCATGGGCTAGGCCCTGGCGCAAATCAGCAATGCAATGGAGATTAACATTAATGAACAATGACATGAATGTACAAGGATGCAATGCAGTCAGATATCAGCTAGTTGCATAACTTAGAACTTGTAACATTGAAAAAAAAAGATGTTATAATATCCCACTCTGTTCGGCCAGCCATGACCCTATGTTGCTTTTAAAGGTAGCCACATTTATATCCTCACCATTTCCAAAGACACTAGGATGAAGCAGATTCCATTCATTGACTGTTCTAGTGACAAAAGAATATTTTCCAACATCCTTGTAGGAGCACTGTGCTCGGAGTTTAAAATCATGGTCATGCCTCCCCAAGTAGCTAGCAGGAGCTAAAAACTCTTTTATATTTGACCAACCACCAACATTGCTTAGTCCGAGAAATAAACCACCCAGTCTTGAGATTTTTCTGCGTGAGGCCAGGGAGTTCCACTCAAGGTTTTCCAGCATAGATGAAACACTATCCAATGGTGCATATCTCCCAGATACAAAGCGAGCAGCCTTTCTTTGTATTCTCTCCAATTTTTTTTTACTGTCTGTCACAGCTGGTCGTTTTTCTGATGGTCGCAGAAATCTGGAAATTATTTACTTGCACCTTTTATAACATAGATCTAGATACATGTAGCTGCTGTGCCTGGTAAAGGAGAGAAGTGCACAGAAAACCAAAATGACAAATAATAGAATAAACTAACATCGCCGGCGACATTATTGTTAAGCAGCAAATGGATGCAAGAATGGTGGCAATGAGAAAGTGACAAAAACCAACCGCTTGCTTTGTTGGGCCGACTAAATACTCCTGTGCCAATTCTCTTTCTGGTCTGACAGCCTGGAGGTCCAGATTTCTGCGATCATCAGAAAAACGACCAGCTGTGACAGACAGTAAATGGCAAGCACACTTTCTTCTTTCTTTCTTGCGCCCACGACTCCCGTGAGAAGGGAGCCATGACCCCCTAAGCTCCTCGTGAAGCTGCTAAGCTGTCCGGGGAATTGCGAGTTCATGCGTAGAATTTCATGCAGAGCCAGAAAACTGTAGTAAAAAAGTATAGAGCACGGAGGTAATTGCACCACTGGCCTAAAACCACCATGCCGTGAAAAAGAGAAGAAGAGTTATTTAGAGAGTTGAACAGAGATAGAAGGATGAAGAAGGATGGGCAAGGGAGAAGAGGAAGATGGGACGGTCGAGGGAAAGAAGCAGAGATAAAGAAAGACAGTGATAAGAGATTGATAGAAAGCGTGGAAAAGTAGGAAAACGAGATAGAGAGTATAACAGCCAGCCTCCTAGGTCCTGTCCCCAGGCGCCCTATAGGGTGATGGAGGAGTTCCCGCGCTGTCTTCAGGGCTGATTATTCGTAACCCCCCCCCAAACGCCACCACAACGCACTCGATAGTAAGAAATCGAAAAAGCACTGATGAAAATGGCGTAAGCTTACCGTCTCCATCTTCCCTCCCTTTTTTACCCCTGCATGCCATCCACGAGACATGAAGACCGCTCGTCCAAGTGCATCCGATCACCATCAAAACCCACTTCCATATCCTCGTTTTCAATGCTGCCCCTTTGGAAGTAGATGAGCATCGATTTGTGGGAAGAGGTCCACACATCTTGGAGGATCCTGGGGGGAGTTGCCATTACCGGAAACAGACTACCGTGCTACCTAGTCCTAACTGGTTACTTAAGGTGGTATAAGAGCAGGGAACAAAGAGTAAAGGGAATGCCGCGAACTGCTCCAGCGTTGCGTTTTTGAAGAGAGAAGAAAATGACGTCACTGTCCCCACAGAAACACAAGACGGCGCCTCGTGCCTCGTTGTGCTGCTCAGACAAAGCAGGAAACATGCGGATTGCGAAAAGAGTGTTTCCTTCCCGAAAGATTTGACGGGTTTCCGGACGTGGGAAAACATTTTTGAAAACAGGTTTAGAATGACAAAAGGATGGGGATTCCAATGCCACAAACCACAACCTTCTCGGATTCCGCAATTTAACGCCATGAGCTCCCGAAATCACCAAAAATGGGCAAAAATCAGAAAAGGTGCGGAAAATTGCGGTTTTTGAGAATGGGTGTTTTATTTCCGAAAGATTTCAGGAGTTTGCTTGCGCATACAGATTCTCTGAAAACAGTTTTGGAATAAGAAAAGAATAAGGATTCAAACCTCATAAACGACAACCCGCTCAGATTCCCTTATTTGAAGTCATGCACTCCCGAAATCATCCAAAATTGGCAAAAATCTCAAAAGGCGAAAAATTGCGGATTTAGAAAATGGGTGTTTTCCTTCCGAAAGATTTCAGGAGTTTCCCTGCGCATACAGATTCTCCAAAAACAGTTTTGGAATGACAAAAGAACAAGGATTCCATGAACCATAATCCTCCACAATTTAGAATTTGAAGCCATGAACTCCAGAATTCGCACAAATTTGCCAAAATGGCTGAATTCCCAATTTGAGGCATTTCTGGAATTCTTGACTTCAAAATTTGGAAGTCATGGAGATTTGTGGAGAATATTCTTGGAATCTTTGTCCTTTTATCATTCAAAACGTGTTTTCAAAATTGTTTCTCTTTGCCTGGAAACTCCTGGAAAATATCGGGAAGAAAACACTCATGTCAATTATCCGAAATTTTCACCTGCGCACCATTTTTTCGTCGATTTTGGGTGAGTTTGGGAGCGCATGGCTTCAGATTAGGGAATCTGAAAGGGTTGTGCTTTATGGGGTTGGAATCCCTGTTCTTTTGTCATTCCAAAACTGTTTTCAGAGAATCTGTATTCGCAAGGAAACTCCAGAAATCTTTCCGAAAGAAAACACCGATTTTCAAAATCCGCAATTTTCCGCATCATTTCTGATTTTTGCCAATTTTGGGTGATTTCGGGAGCGGATTGCTTCAAATCTGGGAATCAAAGAGGGTTTTGGTTTATGGCATTGGAATCCCCATCCTTTCGTCATTCCAAGCCTGTTTTCATAAATGTTTTCCCACGTCCGGAAACCCGTCAAATCTTTCAGAATGGAAACACTCTTTTCAAAATCCTCATGCTTTCCTGCTTTGTCTGAGCGGAACAATGAGGCACGAGGCGCCGTGTTCTGTTTCTGTGGGGACAGTGACGTCATTTTCTTCTTTCCTCAAAAACGCAACGCTGCTGCGCTTCGCGGCATACCCTTGTATAGTACCCTGGTATAAGAGTGGAAAGACTCCCAGGCGTCCTGGCCAGAGGAAGACGTATTCAATGCAAGGAATAATGGTGAAAAGAGATATAAGACCCTGGAACAATCGGACAAGAGCTGGAAGCCGTCAAAAGCAAGAAATGATGATGAAAAGAGAGACTAGACTCAGACTGGTCAAAGCCGGAGTGGTCATAACAAGGAATGGTTGTGTAAAAGAAGAGACGAAACTGTCGAACATCGTGACAGAGCCCGAAGTGGTCTAAAATAAAATGGTGATAAAAGAGAGACGAGACTTTCAGGCACCTGGGCCAGTATTGGTAGCGGCCAAAGGAAATGATGATGAAAGTAGAGGCGAGACTCTCAGACAACCTTGTCATATTTGAAGCAGCCAAAAAAAAACAAGGAATGGTAGTGACACTGTTATCCGTCCCTCTTCCCCAAACCCACGGTGAACCATGAGGGCCAGGTCCTCAGGGGGACCAAGGACAGAGCAAGGCCGTTAAGTTCTTCTTTCTTTAAACTGCCGTCCGTGAGTTTTACAGGTCACTGTTCCGAGAACGTGAAATATGTAGGGGTTCTGGTGATAGTAGCTCCAAATGCAGTAAAAAGGAGTGACCTGAGCACTGTTTCCTACCGATAGGATCAGGATATCTTTTTTAGGTCAACACGGATGTCGGCCCACGATCTGAGGGCCATGAGCATTGGGACTAGCGCGGGACCCACTAGTTGAGTGGCCTACAAGGCCAGATGAAGAGTCGAATCTCTGGCTGTCGTCTGAGCAAGACTCTGTCACATACAACTAATTTGAGCATCGAGATATGCTAGCATCACTAGTTCTTGGAGTGGCGACGAGCAATGGGGTCACAAGAAGATAGTCTAAGTTCTAGGATCACCTGCCTGACATGACCAGACGGCGTACGGGGACACCGGTATTCGCAAGTGAAACAGAGTCGTTTGTTCTGCAGGCGAGGTGTGGTATAGAAGACCACGTGAAGATGTGCAAGAAATGAATTCCAGCATTAGAGGGTATCTATGATGAGGAACTGCCGCAGTAGTTTGAAGTTACGGCAATCTGAGATCTGGTTGAAGAAAGTTTCGATCTGCGGGCATTGCCAAATGTCAGCCTTCTTGATCTGCGTTGCATCAAGATGAGTGGAGAACTGGTTGAGAGACGAGACTCTCCATATTCTTCTACCAGAACTGAACTGGTAGACCGGAAGTGAAGGAAATCAAGGAAATGTGACTCCTTTAGCCGCTCGCATCTTGCCGATAAAAAGGGCCGGTCAAGACATTTACGACCCGTGGAGACAGTAAATGGCAAGCACACATGCTTGAAACCACCTAAGTACTAGGATAATGCTTACGGCATTGGAGTGAAGACCTAGCATAAGTGCACTGGGTGACCATGCAATCATTGGCACGATCGTTTTTATCACAATTGCTTCATCATTGTTTCATCGCGATCATTTCATAACCTAATTTAATCCATTTCATTTTCTTTCATCTTTATGAGTATTTCATTTTTATCCACTATTTTGCATATTTCATTATTGAGATTGTGAAGGGGTGTGGTGTGCTTGCTTGGGGGTGCTCTTGAGTGGTTGCATCTGTGTGATTGTTTGTGTTATTGAATGCTATAGGTACGACTATGGCCCGTCCACATTCCGATAATATGTTTTCCGAACTCCTGTCCCCTCCTTCCTTTACCCTTTCCTTCTTACGGATATTGCAGCCGATGGTCGCATATCCTTTCCTTCCCTCCCTTCCTTTTCCCGGGTGATGAACATTGCTGTTTTCTGACTTTTGCTGTTCGCCATTGATGATTGTCTTGATGGCAAGAGAGCATGGAGTGCAGACGAAAAAAACGTTTGCCCAAGAGAAGTGCAGAGCACGTGGCAGAAAATCTCGCACGAACTGCAAATGTTAAAAAAAGGTTAACCAAAGTCCTGCCAGATGCAAGCAAGAATCCAGCTGTGGTATGGAAGTGAGAATTCTGGCATTGAGTACTAGGACAGCTTATGGTTCATCGACATTACCGATGTATCACAGGCAGAGCAAATGATCCGGGGTATTTTCAGTTCAGATGAAAATTCGGGAGAAAATGGCAACAATTATTTTTCTCGATTTTCGTCCACAGGCTATTTCATACAAAAATGCGACCCGATTTGAAAAGAAAGCCACCATTTTAAATGTTTGTAAGCAGTGGTCGGCATTGTGGAGGGATCAGCAGGAGATGCGACCAAGTCAAGAGGTTAAAAAACAAAGTCACAGTTTTATTTTTTTCTTCTGTTTTTTAACCTCTTGACGTGGTCGTATCACGTGCTGATCCAAAGCCATCATTTTGGATAAAAATTTAAAAATGCAATTTGAGCTGTTTTTTTTGTTATCCCTTCCTGTGATTGTCATCATTTCCGACAACTTATTCAGGTTTTATTCCTCCTACGCTACCCTAAGTTGTGAAATAACTTCAGAATTGAATTCCTTGTTAAATTCCACCCCCAAGTCATGTGTCACACATGTTAAATTTTTGCACGCGTATAATACGTGCGTATAAAACACTTTTATACGTACGTATAATACGACGTATTATTATACGTAGAAAACTCACGTATTATTCTTTTGTATTATACTTACCCATCCCTGCCAGGGACGCCATGATATTCGCTGAAGCATCTTGGATGAAATGTGCAGCCGCGGTCAAATGTGCCAAGGAGACAAGAAAAACATGCAGTTCATGTGTGCCTCTTGCCACAGGTGGTATCACGATACGTGTGCGCCTAGCTTAACCGTCTCCAATGGCCAGATGCTGATGAGAGTGAAATATTGGTGCTAAAACAGAATGCAACCCGCATATTGCCAAAGCAAATAAACTTCGCATGGTTTTCTGGGTCCATTTTACCATTATTGGTACAAAAATGTTTCTCCCACTGAAGTGGCAGTCCCAAGTGAAGAATCACAGTCCATGAAGAAAGATGAAGCAGGAAGAGAGGCATCCATGGTTATAAAGAGGTTGCCGATTTAGCTGTCCAGATGAACCCAAATGCAATTCATAATTAATTCAATTGTTAAGCACATTCTGTTTGTATGTGTTTATTGAATTCTGCACGAAGAGATTTTCAGAGCATCTAGAGACTTTGAATGATAAATTCCCATTGAAACGTGAAAATTGATTCAATCAAACAAGCATCATGGCAGAGATTGTTCCCCATTATCAAACAGAAACGACAATAAATTAATCAACAAAATTCAATAGGGGTCAAATTGGCAAGTGTTATTCCTTATAAATTACAAATATTCTACGTTCCAAGGCCCCGATGTCTGAGCGACCTTTCAACACATTGTTTGCCAAAGAAAACAACTTGAAGATAAAATTTCCGCAGAGATTGATGGTCAGAGCAGAGCTGAGAACCACCCGTCATGAGTCACCCTATGTTCGACTCTTGTAACTTTGTATGGCAGGTTCATCGGGAATGTGGAGTCTGTGTCCTGCCCTTGTTTTTGATCTGACAACTTCAGCCAGTTGATGTCATTTATTCACTCAGAGAGAAAAAATCCGGTTTGAGAACTTCTGCAGCCAAGTACCTGGAATTAATGCGACTATATGGGAAATCTACCCAATATCCGTTGCCGAATGTGAAAGAGATTTGAGCGAATTGAATATGCAACAAACATGCCTTCAAACGGACTCAATTTATCAACATTAAAGCAGTTTAAGCGATTATTCGAACAAAAACTAAGCTGCTAAAAACGATCTGTGCCAAAATGGAATACTGTTAGAAACACGTCACCTACATTTATGTGTTGGAATGGCAGAAAAGAGGCCTCCCACGCTACTTTCCTATTTCTTCTGCCACATGCTACTTTGTTCAGCAACAATTTTCCTTGACAACAAAAAATTAGGTTCACATCAATGAGGAAGTTTTCAAGCAGATCAGATGTATGAAATACCTCTTCCAAAGAACACGATAAAGCAATGATAGAATTTTCAGCCGAAAAAACGAAATAACTCCTATCCGAGGAGCACTTTTCGTGTTGTCAGGGGAAGCGAGCTGGAAATATTTGAATTCCCTTTACATGACACGTACCTCAATGTTTACAGAATGACCGTGCATCTTGAGGATATTGTCAGGAGAGTTGAAGGATAAATTGAGTTGAGAGACTTTTGGTCGATCATATAGATGCAAAACATTGAGATTTGGTCAATTCAATCGAAAGATCTTGAGGATATTGTCAGGAGAGTTGAAGGATAAATTGAGTTGAGAGACTTTTGGTCGATCATATAGATGCAAAACATTGAGATTTGGTCAATTCAATCGAAAGATCTTGAGGATATTGTCAGGAGAGTTGAAGGATAAATTGAGTTGAGAGACTTTTGGCCGATCATATAGATGCAAAACATTGAGATTTGGTCAATTCAATCGAAAGATCTTGAGGATATTGTCAGGAGAGTTGAAGGATAAATTGAGTTGAGAGACTTTTGGCCGATCATATAGATGCAAAACATTGAGATTTGGTCAATTCAATCGAAAGATCTTGAGGATATTGTCAGGAGAGTTGAAGGATAAATTGAGTTGAGAGACTTTTGGTCGATCATATAGATGCAAAACATTGAGATTTGGTCAATTCAATCGAAAGATCTTGAGGATATTGTCAGGAGAGTTGAAGGATAAATTGAGTTGAGAGACTTTTGGCCGATCATATAGATGCAAAACATTGAGATTTGGTCAATTCAATCGAAAGATCTTGAGGATATTGTCAGGAGAGTTGAAGGATAAATTGAGTTGAGAGACTTTTGGTCGATCATATAGATGCAAAACATTGAGATTTGGTCAATTCAATCGAAAGATCTTGAGGATATTGTCAGGAGAGTTGAAGGATAAATTGAGTTGAGAGACTTTTGGTCGATCATATAGATGCAAAACATTGAGATTTGGTCAATTCAATCGAAAGATCTTGAGGATATTGTCAGGAGAGTTGAAGGATAAATTGAGTTGAGAGACTTTTGGCCGATCATATAGATGCAAAACATTGAGATTTGGTCAATTCAATCGAAAGATGAAGGCGAAAAATTAAAGAATTTGCAGAAAAAGCAGTTATGAAGCAATAGGCTGATCGACCCAGAAAGAGGAAAGCAGATGCAGTTGAGAATATTTGATTTGCATGCGTTCGTATAAAATGTTACTGTATTTGGGATTAAAACCTCTTATATCCTGCATTTTGTGCAGGGCAGAGGATCCCATGCGAGTGAGGGCACAATTATTGGACTTTGAAATCAACATCACTTTCAAAAAGGAAGCCACACGTTTTGTGACCTGAAAAATTTGCTGAGACAGGATAGAAAACGAAAAACTGAGGGTGTTTCATCAGCTGAAAAATAGAGGATTTTCTTTGGGGATTTTTGGGTTTGGAATGTGTTGCGCAATGGAAAACGTTCGGTGGAAAATTGACCAGAAAAAAATGTGACAGTCGCGCTCGTAAAGTCAGTGCTGGAGGAAGGCTGGAATGCTGTCAGTGATAATTAAGGTGAAGTGCAAGTCGAAGTGATTCTTGGTGAGTCAGAATCTAGTGTCACAAAACTTGAAAATGTGCTAGTAGGTACTATGAGAGAAAAATGGGGAAAACTTTTCCTGGGAAACTTCATCCCTAAACACTACATAGCCTTTCTAAGAGTTTGAAAACAGAGTGTTTGCAAATGAGAAAATTAATGGGTTATAGCAATAAATAAAAATTCGGTGTGAAGGAAGTGGAGTTTGTTGGATATAGAAAGGCAACGGAGAGATCAAACTTTTGGAGAAGAACCTTACAGCCATAAAAAGTTTTCCATCCCCTCGAAGGGTAAAGGATGTACGCGCCTTCTTAGGACTGGCGAATTTCTATCGTCGTTTCCAGAAAAGGTTTTCGCCTTGCGACTCCACTCCGCTCTCCGACCTTCCCAAAAAGAATGTTCAATTCAAATGGGGAGAGAAGGAATAATAGGCATTCAACACCCTGAAGAAAAAACTTTGCCCGGCATCAATATTAAAAATCAACCAAACGGGACTAGATACGGTGACTAGAAACCGTTTTACAAACCGATGCAAGCAGGATCTGATTGGGTGCAATTCAAAACCATAATGGAATACTACACACAGTAGGCAGTAGCTTATGCCAGCCAAACCTGGCAAGGATAAGAAATTCTGTGAAGAAAGCGATTTGGAATTTCTAGCAATAATATTTGAGGTCAAAACATTCCGGATGCAATTATTGAGTCAATCTATTCGAATCCAGACGGGCCATCAAAATATATTGTATTTGTTGAGTAAAAGAACCCGAACAGCCGCCATTTTTAGACATGTCCATCATTGAAGAATTTGATTACAGCATTGAATATATCCAGAAAAAAAAACATGACATTACCAGACACGCTTCCCAGGTTTCCGGAGTCATCTTGTCAATGCTTCTGGTCACTTTCGCTTATTTTTAGGGTTCAAGGAAGGATTCAGTACAGAATCTGGCTGGCAGTGGTCAGGTTTGGACCTTTGAAAGCTTCCATGGTCATGTTTTCCTCATTTTGGCCAGTCTCATGTTTCTGATGTTTTCCTAAATAATTGATCCTTGGGCCACCTCCAGGATGAAAGGACGGTGTGGTTTTTCCATTTTGTGGATCAAGGGTAGGATTTGGTGCAAACTTGGCTTCATGGTTGAACGGATTTTGAATCAAAAACTGGTTATTGATAGCAGAGTGGGTGAAGAGACCAGTCAACTTTTCAAGAGAGACAAAAGATGCACTCGTGCTTGGATGAACTCATCTCTGAAGTCAAGCAAAGGGGTTCGGTGAACGTCAAGTTGTGCGATGTACAACTCAGCTACTTTAAGTTTAAAACTGCTGGAGGCTTCTCATAACTCCAGTGAAGAATTATTGGTCAAATTTGCCCAGGGATGGGATAATTTTTTGACGTTATAGATTCCCAGTGCCCATCAAATTCAGACAAAACCTGGAAGTCTGCTATCGGCAAGCAAAAAACATATTCTGCATATTTTCATATTCAACATTATTAAAAAAAGGAGAAATGAAAGCGTTCATGTGATGTCTTTAAGAAATATGAAGCTGGACGATCTTTAATGGGATTTCGAAAATCATATCTAGCATTTCCGCGAGGGACTACATCTCCTAAAACAGAAAAGGCTTTCGACGTTGACCATGTCCTCACCACAAAAAGACTCAAATCATTGTGCTTTAGAAAATTTGTTCTATCAAATCACAGGCATATGGGAAAGATCTACGACCACCTCACACCTGTCGAATTCAAAAACCAGCTAAGAGTTCTTATCATGTGTTCAAAGGTTCCAAAACCTTCAAGTGTCCAGTTTCTCCAGAAACAGAGAGCTGAAATTCTATTTTCTGATCTCTTTGACGGCCTCCTGAAGGAATACTAATATCAAACTGATTCTTTTCAACAGTCCCAAGACTGCATACCAGTTTCTTGCCGATGCATACTTTGCAAAACCCACCTGGAAACCAATTTAACACCACCAAATGACATCGATCATGGAGCGCAGGCTTTGGAAGATTTGTCTGGATATAACCCTCATATGTGAAATCAGTAAAATCGACCCATCTTGTTTGTTTACATTTGGGGACTTTTAATATGAAGAGAGACAGATTAAAATCCGTGCAACCATGTATTTACGGCCAGGGTGCAAGTATATCTAGCCGAACCGATCAGGTGGCTAGGTAGAAAACATCTTGCCAGGAGATCACAACGACTTTGAACGACTGACACTTCATAGAGAAGGAGAAGGGAGAGAGAGGGGGAGGAGAAGAGGGGGAGGAAGAGGGGAGGAAGAGAGGGGGAGTGAGAGGAGTGGGAAAGAATGCGACTTTTATTTCGTCGGCGACAACTTTATTCTTGTTGGCGACACTTTATTCTGTCGCCGTTGAGAATTCCCCTCTCTCCCTTCCCTCTGACCCTCCCTTCTCCATATTCTTTCTCACCTTTCTCCCTCCTCTTCTCTCCCCTCTTTCTCCACTACCTCTCTCTCTCTTCCATCTTCCCTCTCTCTGAAGTGCAAGTCGTTCAAAACCACGATTGAGCTTCATTCATTCTGGGATATTTTTAGAAAATTCTCATGAAATCAGCCGGTGGTGACTCAGAATGCGAGCTGGGGCATCTGAAACCCCTCGCCGGTAGCAAACCAACAGCTTATGTGCCGTGGCTTCTTCTAATAACCAATGTTTTGTTTATTGGCTGTTAGGGGCCTCACATATGAGAAAAGGCCTCCGCGCACTCTCTCCTGCGAATACGACAAGAAGTCCGCGTGAAAACGATCGATTTTGATCAAAAGGTTCGCTTTCTGAAAAGCGTTTCAGTGAGAACATGGCAGGCTTTTCGTAAAACATGTCGTCGGCAACTACTTTATTCTCGTCGGCGACGACTTCATTCTCGTCACCAACGACTTTATTCTCATCACCGACGACTTTATTCACGTCGGCGACGACTTGTATTCTCGTTGGCGACGACTTTATTCACGTCGACGACGGCTTTATTCTCGTCGGCGACGACTTTATTCACGTCGGCGACTTTAATCTCATCGGCGACGACTTTCTTCGAGTCGACGATGACTTTTCAAGGCGGCACAGTAATGTCAGCAAACGGTCCACCAAGCGTGTGGCAACATCTTTGGGAACTTCCGACGTTGGGCCGACGTTGGCAAAATAAATGGAAATTTTTGCCCGATTAATATTTTTATATTAAGGGCATCTTTTTGCACTCATACTTTTCCTTTTGTGTTGCCTTGAGTGAAGTGGAAAGAAAAATCCGATTTCCACGTCACAGAAAATTACGAGCATTTCATGATGGTTTCCCGAACACCAATTGCAGTTTGTAATTGGCGAAATTTGTAAAAAATCGAAATTCCCAGTATTGGTCCATCCCCGAGGCATTGACATCAGAGCGGGTATAAAAGGAGCAGTCCGCGAGAGTTTTGCCTCATTTGTTCCTGAGAAGCAGAAGAAGATGGCTGGTTCCAGTTGTTGTTTCCTGTTGGTTTTGTTGGTGGCGGCGGTTGCTGTTGGAGCCCCGACGGCAAGACCTCCTCGGTCGAGATATGAGGCAACTTTCGATCATTTCGGCAACCACGGGGATCCATTTCCGAAGAGCCAGAGCAAGGCAGAAAAGTTGGAAGGGTTTGAGAAACGGATGGATTTTGATTCTGGAAAGATTTTTGGAGTGATGATGGTGTTTTGGTGATCATTATGGGATTGATGATGATTTATTTGGAGAAAATTCAGATATGGATTGAAGGATTGAGAAGCGGAGAACCAGTTTTGGACGAAATTGTTGTGATATGAAAATTGTGAGTTTGATCAGGACTGATCTGTATTTGTGAGTTTGATCAGGACTAATTTGTAGTTTATGGAGATACCCATGTAAGACTTGAATAAATAAGCTTACGTTTTTTGATAGTGAAAAAAATAAAATCTATGAAAAAAATAAAATGAATTAAAAAAAAAACAAAAACAAAACATAAATAAAATAAGAATAATGCACTTTTCGCAATTTTATTTTTGATTTTGAATTCCGGAATCGTGAAAATTCATGCCGACATTCTTCTGATAGTCAACAACAGAACTGCAAGTAGACCCATCTCATTTCATTTTCCGAAGCCTCAAACACTTCTGGAAGCTGTGAAATTTGACCCCGGAAACGAAGCCAGGAAGCAAGCAAGTTGCACCACCAGCGATTCCGGAATCGAGCTGAAAGCAACAAGAAAGCATGTGGGTCCCAAAGTTGACAGCATAAGAGCAGTGAATTGTCCAAATGGGCCGCACTCCAATAAGGAAGAAGTACTTTTCATATGGTCTAGCGCATTTCACCACTGACCGCATATAAGCAAACTTTTAAGATGGGCGACAGTGACTGTTTGCACACATTGTGCCCAGAAAAAAATAGGCGGTTTTTACAAATGGCAAAACAAGGCAATTGACAGCATTGGTGTGAATGACACAGTTATTGTCAAAGGTACTGGCACAGGAAAATCACATTGTTGCCAACTTGGTTCTGCACAACATTACGGAGTCAACATGACAGCAAAGCCAACGACCACCACGTAACAGAAATATGTTTTGACAAAACAACTGAGCGCTGCCCTAACTGTTATTAAGAAAAGAACAAAGAATGATGGCACTCAACCTGCTGCACAATTAAAAATGTACGAGTTTTGTGCAGCATAAACTATGTCCCAGGTGTCATGATGTTCGTTGAAACCTTTGGACTCGAGCATATAGGCTTGTGCTAGGGCAAGGGTATCCGGTATCAGGGTAGAGGCAAGGGCATCTCTCACTTCGTCATCCCAAGAGCACGTGAAGAACAACATCTCAGACACCTTGCCAACCAAGGAAGCGTGCGGCCCTGGCCCATCCACAATGATGCCAAGGAACACCAGGCCAGAAACCGAGGCAATTCGAAACGAAAACACAGAATCCTGCATCCATCAAAGCCAATAGTCGACACTGGTGCGTAGCAGTTTCCGACCATTACAGTTAACAACTCAACAGCGCAATTTTAACATTTTAAGAGATAATAAGTCATGTTTTTTTGTTAATCATTACTTTTTGGGAGAAAAATGGCTGCAGCAGATTCATACGAGTCGATGCAGGGCAGAAAATGGTTTGAGGATGCATCTTATGCCAAGAGCCAGCAGAAGATAATAAGGTATATAATAAGGTCTTCTGAGGATGGCAATCCATCATTTCATTATGGCCAGTGAATGTGAAGCATGCAACGTCAAGCATGACGGTGGGTCGGTGGACGCAGAGGTAGTCAACGGAATAGAACAGGGAAGGATTGGACAGCGAAGGAGTCGGGGGCTGGAGATAGACTCAGATTGGCGGAGAGAGCCAGAGGTGGGGGTGGGGAGGCGGAAGGCAGTGTCAGCCCAGCAAATGAGATATTTTATTTTGCACTTGATCAAATAAAACGGAATTGAATAAAAAAGTAATAAATAAAAAGTCCCCACAATGGCCTTATTTGCTTAGCTATTTTTAACTGTTCTGTAGCTTTTGTTGTTCCTGACCTCTCCACAATTTCATTACGATCAGTTATTACAGACAGGGGCGATCACATCTCCACTTTTACCTGTTGGTTGCCAGTCTTCGGCGATGTGGATCGATGTCACTCTGTGGAACTTTTTCCGGAGTTATTGCAACACAAGTTTAAAAAAGGGTGCGTGCTCAATTCACTGCACCTCAGTAAATCTGGTTTGTCAACCCGTGAGTGGCTGTTTCTTGCACCTTTGCACCAATTCCTTTCACAGCTTGCGGGGTCTAGGTACTGCTGCAAGGAAGCCATAGATCCAGTCTGTAAGCCAATTCCAGGCCCACGCAGTGCCTCCTATAGATAAAGCCGACGCACGAAACCATATGACGTCATTCATTTTTGTAATAGAAGATGGAAGAAAAGAGGAAAAGAAAATGGGAGTGAACGGCGGATCTCGGTGGCCAGCCCAAAGAAAGTTGATTTTCTCTTGAACCAGGTGACGGATTTTGGTGGGACTTGTCACATCAGAAAGCTGAACAGTGTGCGATTTTAGACGTGTGTAACAATTCCGAACTTTCGCTGCTAAAATTTGAAAAAAAAAATTGAGGTACAAAAAGTTAAGATGCGATAAAATTCCGTGTTCCCGCCTCACATTTTCAAAGATTGCACGATTTTTTCCGTTGAAACATGGTTTTGACCAGTGGAAGAGTTGTAGAGGAAGCTTTCCAAAAATACCAAAATCATTGAATTTGAACATCATTTCACTATTTTAGACCAGTTTCAGTGTGACATGGAAACATCGTTTTGTTTTTGAGCGGGGAAGAGGCCGCCACTCCCACGGATTTCCAGGGAGCCGCGGCCTCTTCCCCGCTCAAGAACAAAACAACGCTACAACGTCACACTGAAACTGGTCTAAAATAGTGAAATGATGTTCAAATTCAATGATTTTGGTATTTTTGGAAAGCTGAAAGCTTCCTCTACAACTACTCTGCAGGTCAAAACCATGTTACAATGGAAAAAATCGCGCAATCTTTGAAAATGTGAGGCAGGAAGCCGAAAAAACATCGTTTTGTTTTTGAGCGGGGAAGAGGCCGCGACTCCCACGGATTTCCAGGGAGCCGCGGCCTTTTCCCCGCTCAAGAACGAAACAACGCTGCCATGTCACACTGAAACTGGTCTAAAATAGTGAAATGATGTTCAAATTCAATGATTTTGGTATTTTTGGAAAGCTGAAAGCTTCCTCTACAACTCTTCCACAGGTCGAAACCATGTTACAACGGAAAAAATCGCACAATCATTGAAAATATCTGGGAGGAACCCGGAATTTGATCACATATGTTCGTAAACACTTTTATTACTCAAATAAAAATAGTGTTTTACCAGCGAAAAGTTCAAGATTGTTTTACACGTCTAAAAACGCGCATTTTTCAGCTTTCTGATATGAAAGGTTTCATCAAAATCCGTCACCTGGTTCAAGAGATAATCAACTTTCTTTGGGCTGGCAACCGCGACCCGCCGTTCACTGGCATCGTCTTTTCCTCTTTCCGTCCGTTTCTATTTATTGATGACGTTTCCGTGCGTCGGCTTTATCTATAGGAGGCACTGGCCCACGGCACGATGACAGCCCGAACCACATTTTAGATGAAAATGTGAGTTAGATGCTTTGAGATCAGTGCTCAAGTGCAAAAGGGTATGTAATGATGTGAAAAGCTGGTTAAATCAGATCTTAGAAAAGTCTGACCTTGTGATATGGAAGTTCAAAGATAACACCCCGGGTAGACGAGTCATATCATTCTTGAGTCGACACAATGACTAGCTGGTGACATAGAGGCCGCAGCAATGATTATTATCTGGAAGAGATCCATATTTTTTAAGCATCACATCGTTATGTCAGATACCATGTGTTAAGTCACTATGGTGAGTGACGGAAGTGGCAAAACATTCTGCAAATTGCAGCAGGCAAACATCTATCCTGGTATAACACTACAGAAGGAAGAATGCATCAACCACATCAGAGGCTGTGCACGGTCATGAGGAAACTGAAGACGCAACTGGCAGTTTACGGGAGAAAACTGCAAGGATGTGGTCAAGGAAGGCTTGCAGCAATGCAGCAATGTCCCCATTCCACCACTCAATATAAACCGATGACAAACCACAATATCAATTCTGTCGAGAAAACAAAGATGATTCTCCATCATAGTGTTTTTACAGGAATATAATTCACAAAGGAGATTATATCCCTGACTTGCATGCTGAAAACGTTGGCACTCCTTTATCGGCAGGTGTGGCAAAGCATGTGCACATAATCAAAGTTTACGAAATATTCGCTTATAATTTTTATTTCTTCCAACTCTTTTTATTCTTTTTTCTTCGGAATTTTGCAAAAGTTATTCAGTGTAGAAATCTATGTTCCCAAAATGTAGAAATCTATGTTCAAACACCATCATTGATCGCCGATGAAAACTATTGAAAAGATGTCCGATGGGAAAGACTCGGAATAATGCTGAGAGTTTGCACTCCATCATTTGGAGGAAAGCTCCAAAAACATGTTTACCTTTTGAGTAGAGTCCAGACCAGTTTGCAGTAGCAATCTACCAATACAATTCTGGTAGATTTTATGTCTCATAAGTACTCAAGAAACTCGGGTGTGAAAATGGAACGTTTCCACAAGAACTGCAGGATAAGTTGAACAAACTTCCTGTATTCATGTTCAAAGAACCTGTATTCATGTTAAGGCATTGTTTATTGCTTTCATTTTGCAATTCAAGCAGATTCATTGATTTAACAAATTTCCAGGATTTCATTCCCATCGTTTACTTTTACGTTTCACTTCATTTGCCTGCTTTTTTAGATCTTTTTTTTCTTCTTTTCGTTTCAGGTCTTAATTTATTCTTCATTTCAGGTTTAATTTTGTTTGATTTTTGTCGTTTCAGGTTTTATTTTCTTTCGTCCATTTCCATTTCAAGCATTCCTGAACGTTTAACCTTTTGTACATGACTGCATGCTAAAAAATAAATAAAAAATAAAAAATTAGATACGTACCTATAGATAGTTAGATAAGACAAGATAGATATTAGCAAAATTTTCTGCACTTGGTGGAGGTCAGAGAGTGTGTCACAAGTTGTGAGTGATCTGTTAATGTTATTGTGTTGAGAGTTGGGCAATGGCCGACAGGTTGAGGTAAAATGGTTGAGGCAATGGTTGTCAGTCAGAGTGGCCCTCCTCTCCGAGCCACCGGCCGTGTGGCTGTCAGCTCAGATGGCGGTTGATGATGATGATGAAACTTCGAATTGTCAAAAGTGATGCCAAAAAGAGAAAGAAAAGAATGCCAAAGGCAGTAAATTGGCAATGATTCATATGCACCAGGAGGACATTAAACTTTTGATGTCTCACAAAGATGGAAAGTCAAAAGATGGAAATGGTGGGGAAAAGATGGAAATTTTGTCATTTTTCTCGGATGTTTTTATGGATCCAGGCCCACCTGGATATCTGATTTTTGCTGTGCTTTGTTCAGGCAAATTTCTCCCATTTTTGAATTCCTTGGTACATGAGTTCGTCAAGTTTCATTCAAAGCAAGTACAAAATAACCAAGATATAGAGCTTTGTTTTTGGTTCGCCATAATTACGTCAAGTCAATTTTATTGATTGGTAGAGATGTTTTTCCTTGTCATTTTGAGCCCTGATGCAACTGTCTCAACTGGATTCTCTCGCTTTTGACTTGAAAACTGAGATAGGAGGCAGTGTGATAACTTGCAATGATGTGAAAATGTGTGCCAAGCCGCAATAATGATATGATAATTGCTTCCGATACTTGCCATTTTTGACCACCCTCCATAAGTTTTACACTGGCATGAATTTTCCTTTGATGAATTCTTGCAAGTTGAACGAAAATGGGGCAAGACATTGAGGAGATTTGGAAGAACTTCCTCGAAATAAATTTTGTTTCGGTAGGCATGAATGTCATCTAGGAAAAAGAAATCTGAACCAAACTGATATCCTTGTTTCGTTTAATATGATGTTTCAGATGAATTATCTTTTGTCTTCGTTGATTTCAAAATCTGTTCTTCTTTGATGGATGCAAGCTAGGGAGTTATCATCATGTTGCAAATTGTCGATGATTTGGCATTTACTGAACTCCAATGAAGAACTAGAAATGGGTTAGTACATGAATAATGAGTGTGGCAAGTGTTCGCATTTCATTTGATCCTACTTGTTCATGGCAAAAGTGGCTCTTAATAATTTCCAATCGTGCGGCATTTCATTTTATGCAATTGAATTCCATCGTGTCACTAGCGACATCCATGGTGTCCAAAACTGTTGATGCAAAAGTTGGAGCAAATTTCATACTGATGTTGATGCAATATCCGAGTTGGAGCAAATTTTTTGTCGAAGGGCACTTCATTTCTTGGAATCATCTTCATCACAGTCCTTCTTTCCCTCTCCCTCCAAGGAAAGCTTGCATTCCCCGGATTTGCACGATCATCATGCGACTGCTTTAATTAGGACTCAGGCTGGTGTTCACGTAGCTTTAAGGTTTCCCTTATCATCAGTTATCCCATCCTTTTTGAAGCTGTCTCAGGTTCGTAAATAACACTGTTTGAACTTGGATTTGCCAATTTAAAAAAAATTGCAGACCCAAGAATCACACCTCTGTGATACAATTTCATATCTAAGTTGTCAAATTTATTTTATGCCACATGCGTTTATTAAAATTGATGCATTAACTTAACATCTGAGACACTCATTACCATCTGAGGCATTATCTATTCTTAAGCACCTTTATGTGAGATAGCAGCAACGGACCAAATATCCAGAAAGAGAACAAATTTTCCATGGCAGAGATGCGTAGCCAACTATTGATGTCATATCAATTAACTGGGATGCTCTCATTCGCCTATTCGCCATGACAAATTTGTGCACATTTGCATAATGCAAACGTGGAACATATTCAAACAAATCCATACAATCATGCATACATGTGATGGTTTGACCTGTTTTTGCTGTTTTTGGCCCTTCAGTACGTGTGCACATTCAGTCGAAAAGACAGAGAAGAGGATATAAGAAATTAAGGCAAACAAAGCACACATGCAGACTGAAGAGCAAGGAATGCTGGGCCACCAGATGGCTGCCCAAATGACTCCACAAATACCTTCTCCGCCTGGCACAACCATGCTAAAACTTTTTTGTGCACGATGCATGCTAACTGCTAGGTAATTGATGAAAGCCGTCTCAAGATCTTTTTTCCACAATCGCCCTCCATTTTGGCATCTTTATTGAAGCAGAATTCGCAATCAGCTTATGTGGTGTGCAATATGTTACAAACTCGTCAAGTTGTCAGGAACCAGGATTGATAACATTTTTCTTGGGCCTGTTCAAATCAGGAAGAATAAATTGGTTTGGCGGGTGTCCAATCTTATGCATAGTAAAGCCAAACTGATCAAAACAATACACAGACATGAATTTCACGAACATAAAACGACAAAGTAGTTGAACAGCAAGCACCATAAGATGATATCTGACCTCGAAAACAAGTATCAAGGCAATTTACACCTGCTCGACATATCAGTTAATCCTGTTGACAAACACCTGGTCGACATATCAGTTAATCCTGTTGACGCAGTTCAAACAGTCGGATAAATGAAGTGGGCAAAATATATGAACCTCATATGGACAGTCCAAATACTGACACAATACAGTACATTGTTTTGTTTTCCCACCGCACTGTGCAACTGCCGTCACGTTTATTGTCCCAGTAGCAAGAACTTGCTGAATGTAGACCGGCTCCATTCTTTTGCATGATTGTGCAAGTCACTGGAAAGAAAAACAACAACATAATTTCAGCTGAAATTAGGTTCAGATTTAACTTCCTTCATCAGCATTGTTGTTGATTCAAGGAAAAAATGCAAACAAGCCAAGCAGGCATAATCTGTGTCATTTTTGATGGTTTGTTCAATGGGAGAAGTTTACTAAATCCCCAGGCTTAACTGACATATCACCTTTTGACTGATAAATTCTCTTGCAATGGAGAGATCAATGCAGGGTCAGCGCCAACTCCTGAGTTGCAAGGTATATTTTGCGATAAAAGTGAATATCGAAAATTTGCCGTGAAACATGGAAGTAAAATCCTTTTTTGAAAAATTGCCCAGTTCAGATTTTATGGGCCCTCAAAGGCCCAAACTGCCCCAAAGAGGTCAGGTGGTAGTCTAATCCCAATGGGCAAAACAATGAAAGTTGAGACTGAGTTTCCAAACTCATCAGAAACTTCATATATATGCATACTCAAACTCAAACACCATAGGTATCTGTTTTTAAACTCATGTTGCTTCGTTCAGTTTCACAGGGCCCTCAAAACAGCCAAAAACCTTGCATGTAACTTTAACCCATTCGGCAGGCCCTGCCTCATTTCAGATTATAGAAGGCACGTAAAAATGAGCGGGGCAATTTTTTTAAGGCCACTTGCCTTTTTCTCTGTATTGTCATGGGAACAAATCTGGCAAGTTTGAAAACTCTCTGGACTTACTCGTACTTTTTACCCATCAACTCCCAATGTGGCTCACTTGACAACTCAGAAGTGGTACCGTGTTGAACTCTGAGGTGCTGTTTTCCCAGGCTTGTTGACAAAAGCAGACTCGAGGTAGGCCTACATGGCTTTCTTTTGAATTTGATACAGAAGGGCCATTGACGCCCTTTGATTGATTGCTTGATCAGGATTCCATAAATCTGGGAACATGCACTGCAGCCAGAGCCGGCCTCGTGAGAAGAATCGGAATGCATTGTTGTGTTTGGAGTAGCCTGATTTTGTGGCAAACTTAAAAAAGAGAGCCATGCTAATGTAAAGTGCGAAGGGAGCATGATTTTAAAGGTTTGCCTGCTCTGGGGGGTATGTGAAATATATTTACCAATCCAAAAAATGAAATGCAAGACACAAGGCATCCAGCTTGATGGTAAAGTGGACTGAGTAGGTCATTGTATTCTGCAAGATCTTCATCGCCACTCTTGAAAATGGCTCGGTCACTAGTAGGAAGGCTTTCGTGAAACTCGCAGTGATAGGGCTGATACAAGGTCCATTTTATTTCTTGGGATACTAATTCGGGACCGGAACAGTGGTAGCGCTGACAATGGATGTTGCACTTGTCTGAGGAAGAAGCATCATCTTGCAGGCCTGTCTCATAATACTTGAATATTCCACGCACTGAGCATCATACAAGCGAATGCCGATCCAACCGAATGACTCACAGAGAGATTTTGGAATTTTCTTGCATTTTAATTTGTGGTGGTTGCCAAAAACTGCTTTTTGGCAAGTTTCTTCATTTTTAATTAAAAATAAATCAGCCCAAGACATCTTCGCGCACCCGCGAAAACCTGAAAAACAACACAATTGGAATAGATAGCAACAAAAGGGGACAAGTCAACTGAACCCAAAAGTGTCCAAGCATCAAAAAGTATCTTCATTGTTGAATTTCTCTTTTACTGCAAAAAATTACGTACAATTACCTTCCGAAAAATGAGTCATGATCATCATGTCACATGCTGCCCCACAGGTGTGGATGTCCATCATCAGCCCTTGTTGGCGAAACCAGCCACATTACGTGGGGCAATCAAAAAGTTTAAGGACTGGAGTGATTTGCCCGACTGTTAATAATTTTCTTAATTTGTACGTAGGGTGTCCCAAAAGTTCGCGGCCCGAAGTAGTTCCAGTGGGACTTGGCAGTTGAAACTTGGCACACACCTTAAGCCATCCTTAAGAAGACACCTTGCAAAGTGGCACAACTCAGCGATCACCGAATGAACTTCCTTTCACCATCCGCGGCAACAGCCTCTTTTGGCCAAACAGGCAGTTGCTGATCACCCTGTTCAAATGAGTTAGGCTTTGAAAGCAGCACTTCCAGAGATGGATCTTCACTTAGTCGAATGGGTAGAAGTCCGAGCAACCCAAAATGAAGTAAATTTTGTGATCACACCATGCATTTCAAGTCACAATTTGGCAACTTTGTTGGTGATAGCGGGACTGCTGTGTGAATGGGCATTGGGCAAAAAACCTTCTGCTTATCATTTTTCAGCATTTTTCTGTATTTCTCACCATTTTTTCTCAGAAAATTTGAAACAAAGCTGCCAGTGATGGTTTACCCCACTCTGGGCAGTTGGCGATGGCCAATCGATCGGCATCCCAAAAGACCGAGCATGTCACTCCGTCCTTTGGAGGGTCACCCTGTCTCTCTCCTGAGAATGGTGATCATGTGCCCAAACATTCCTTGCTGACCTCTCTGAAGTCTGGCACCCACGTTAGAAATGCATCCAGCACATATCCATTGTGTCAACAGCATCACAAGGCAGTCTTCGACAATGACTTGAAAAATGTGACGACACACAGACTTCAGGGCAGGAGGAGGCCCTCCCTATTGACGGCATCAAGCATCTGATCTCGAGGACGCATGGATGTGCCACTTTGCAAGGTGTCTTCTTAAGGATGGCTTAAGGTGTGTGCCAAGTTTCAACTGCCAAGTCCCACTGGAACTACCTCGGGCGGCGAACTTTTGGGACACCCCACGCACTTGTTCCAGCTTCTGTGTTCCAATAGAACTATGCAGACCGAGTTTAGTTTCTGAACTTCCTGTACTTGTCTTTGGTGGCCCCATACCTCTTACCTTCTGTTTTGGAGACTGGGTGTTAATTGTTTTTCGCCAAGGAAGACCAGAGGTCAGTGGTCAAGTTTTTGACAGCTCGTGGTGAAACGGGCACCAACATTCATCAGCAACTGACTGAAGTTTTGGTGATAGTTCATTGTTCCTTGTCCCGTAGCAAGGTTTTCGAGTGTGTTGCCACAAGCACAAGAGGAAACATCATGTGTGTGGAGAAGCTAGTCATGGATGACCGCAGAATGACGGTGGAAGATGTAGCAGGGGCTGTTGGCATTTCATTCGGCTTAACCGAAAGTACCTAACGGAGTACCTGCACCTGAACAAGGTCAGTGCTCGATGGTTTCCAAGGCTTCTGCTGGACGAGGAGAAGAAAAGGCAACGCCTGTTGATCTCTGAGGCAATGTTGACGCGAGCAGCTGCCGATGGGATGGGCATTTTTTGGATCGCGTTGTAATCAAAGGATGAATCTTGGTTCCCGCCATTTAATCCCGAAACCAAAACAGCAATCCAAGCAATGGAAAGCCACCCCCAGCGATTGAAGGATATTCTCCAGGGTCAACATAATCAATCAATGTCAGCTCTGGTGAAGCGCCATACACCAGTGGTCAACGGGAACACCTGCTGCCTCCTTCGAAAAGTGCTTCAACGACTGGCAAAAGCGCTGGCGCAAGTGTAGTGAAATGGAGGGAGACTACGTCGAAAAATAAAACCGCGGAAGAACCAATATGAACTTTCCAGAGCCCTCTTAAAAATGTAGTCCTGTAACTTTTTGATTGCCCCAGGTACGTAGGTAGAAGAAGACAGGAATATGTAGGTCAATAGTAGGCACATTTAAGCCAAAACCTAAACTGTGGTACCTACCTGTTCCAAACCATTACCTATTTTATGGATAATGTTGAGCAAAAGTACCAAATTGCCAAACTCTTCAAGAGCTGTCTATCTTCCATTGCCAAACCATCTATCACCCCAATAAAAACGATCCCCATCTTACCAATATATTTGAAAGGCTTTTGAAGTTTGGTCAAGGATGACAGGCAAGTATCAACAACATTTGGTATCCATTGGTTCACCTTGTCATGGATATATGTGTTGCCCCCAATGGTAGTCTCCACAGCTTCTTTGATTATGTTGCTCACTTCATCAACCACAAAAAGGCTCTAAAATGAGGCAAAAGGATGAAAGAAATTTCACTGCAAGTAAGAACCGAAGGGAATGATAACACCAGATGACTGATGATAACGCTGTACCACTGACGAGGTTTATAAAACACAGGAACCTACATGTCCATAACATTGATGCCAAAGATTTTCTTGGGAAGAAGGAAAATTTACTTTCAAGTTTAAAATTTTTCCCAAAAGTGACATATTGGCAAAAAAATCGATGAATGATGTGATCTTTTTGACAGGCCATTCTGTTGCATAAAAATTTTGAAGACCAGATATCAGCAAATTCTCGATGAATCACAAGCCTTTGTCTGCTGGCAAAAATCAGAATGAGTCTGGAGCAAACTACCCTGTAGAAAATTTGAAATTTCCACACCCAGCACCCGCGTAACGGGGCTGAAGCCTCATCAAATTTTCAAAGCCTCACCAAAATTTGGCCACCCATTTTTTCTTTTTTTTTTGCAAACGTCCCTGTGGAATTGGGTCTCTCTAAAATTTGAAGTTCCAAATTGGGGTTTGGATTTGTTTAGTCTGGATTTTCCAACGCACTTTACTAACGGCAGGTCTCCGTAATGATCTCAGAATATGAATGGCGATTTGTTGGTGGCCGGTGATTTTTGACAATAATTCGAACGAGTTTTTACGTCATGCACAGTAGTCGAGTCAGTCGGCACTTGGAACTCCTCCAAGCAATCTGTCCCTCTCCTCCATGCACTCCCATTCGTTGTGCAAGAGCGCTCGGGCCGAACCAATAAACTATTACGATGGGGTGTCACGCAGGAGGGTTGCACCGTTTCGGACTGGTACTTTGCACTGTACGGACAAACGCCAAACAATTCTTTTCTCGCGGAGCCCTGTTTCGACCGGTTTTTTCTTTCGTAAATACCTGACTGAGGACATGTTGCAACAACGGAGCGTGCTCACCAGTTTGAGAGTTTGTTACCGGAATATACAACCAAGGTCATGGTGAATTGGATGCTGGAGTACAGAGTGATACCCGGCGTGGCCAACGGTGATTGACCAGTCCACAAGACTCCCTTCTTGATATTTGGGAGGGGGTGACGTGGAGACGTTTGTGCATCCATTGGAGGCGTTTGTACCTCTGATGGAGACGTTTGTACATCCAGTCCGCACACCCAGCGGGAGGTTTGTACATCCAGTCCACACACCCAGCGGGTGTTGGCAGCCCCGTCTGCCGCATCCTGGGTGAAGCTACAGAGTGAATCTACCCGGCAGACTGCGGGACCAATGGTGGACACAGCAGAGGAGAGGGGGGCAGATGTTCTCGTGGCCTTTACTGCCATGCTTTCCTCGTGGTGACTGGTGATGGGCTGTGTTGTGTGGCTGTTAGTGCCACTCCTTCCCCCTTACAAGGGACACAGGTTGAATGTTTTTGGGACTGGCTTCCTTCAGACATACAGCCACTTGTGGATGGGAAGGGTGCTTGGATGTTGGGTGGCGCTCTGACCGCTGCCAGCCGTTTACCCTATGCAGCTTGGTCTGGGCTGTTGCGCACATGTCCTCATCCACAGTAGGTATTGCCTTACTTCCCCTTTCAGGCACATTACAAACGGGGGAATGGGTTGCCGTGCATCAGTCGTGTGGCGAAGCGCTCTCTGGCATATTGCTCAGTTGACAAGCGCAGGGAGTCACGGAAGTACCAGTGGCATTTCTTTAGCTGGGCATGGACCCCCGACCCGTTCCCAGATCTCAACTTTATCAACCCTGTGTAAGGAACCGGATCGGATCTGATCACAAGTCTCACACCTAGGACCTCATGAGCACTTCAAAAATCACATGAGCGCATGTTAGCAGGAAATCTTGTCTGCGCTCCTGACCCCACATGATGTTCTGCGGCCAAGGTCTGGGGTGCCTAGCTCACCTACGTTTAGCTAGGGTTTAGCCCCACTCCGGCTTATCTCGCATTGCTCATTGCTTTTTCTCATTGCACTTGGTTGAGCCACAGACCTCTGTGTACAGGTATCTGGCATTTTCTTTTACACTCCAAACAACTCCATGTGTCAGTCCTTGTAGTCGGTGCCAACCAGAACCCAATAACTGTACATATTGATGAGAATTTTGTCCCAAGGCATTGTTTCATCAATTTGGTGTCAAAGCTTGCCTTTTCCCCACACTTTTGCAACAAATTGCTGGTCGTCGCATTTGCTCCATGGTGCCAGACATTTGGGGTAAATGCGACTGGTTGGGGTAAATGCAACGGGTTGGTACATGAAAAATTCTGGAAGAATGTCATGAATTTCTTGTTTTGTGGCTGTCAAAGGAAGAATTGAAGCTAAGTACCCTATGGTATGTCCGTCAAATGAAAAGATGAGCTCCAGGCATGACATAAGAACGAAAGGTAAGTGCCGCTTTGTTTTTCTCCTTTGAAAACATGCTCTTGAACTGATGTGCATTTGATAAGTTCTTATTTTCTCCACTGCGAGCGCACTATCGCCAAGTCTGAACAAGGCAGGATCTGCACATCGTTGCTACAGATTCCCAAAATTGCAGATGGGCTTTTTGGATTTTGTTCATGTTTTAGTTCATTTGTCCAGAAGGATGAAGTTTGGCAGTGGCTCAAATAGGCATCGCCCGCCTGTATTCATCACCGGCCAGCAAATTTTGGCAGGCAAGGTGGTTGTCTGAAAAAGGTTTGACAGAAATGGAAAACTTTGGCATCAAAAGATATAAAGTGCGAAGTGTCATGCTCGGAAAATGTCTGGTTCCTGTTTCGCTGCTGCTTGCTTGGTAAAAACCACCGGAGTCCATTTGTTTTCACTCTCTCCTGATCCAGGATACAGTATCAACTTCAACTTGGAATGAAATCTCTTCTGAAGTGAAGACGTGTATGGCTGATGTGGCAGTGATATTGCGCTGGTTCGTTGTCGAATGCAGGGGAGGCGGGCAAAGCGGTTTGATTCGTGATTCAGGTACGACATTTGTCGTCTCATCAAACGGAATTTTTCTTGTTTGAGCCAGTCAAGCAGCGAGTCGAACTCTTACATTCAAAAAGCAGCAAATTCCAATTTGTGCGAATTGGTCAAAGACCAACGGCAATTCCCTGAAATATTTTTCCAGCGGAGCTAGTGAGATAACTTGAGGCAAACTGTGTGCCAAAACGGGCAAAGAGGTGGCCCGCCAAATTCAAATTGGTGAGAACTGAGAAGGTAAAAAAGCGTGCAAACGATTTTGGTTTGAAATTTTGATTTTATCAATTTTAAAAAAAATCCATCCCCAGGCGAGAATCGAACCTGGGACCTTGTGCACAGCTGTTGTCAGACGTCTTATTGTCTGAGCTGCCGTGCAACTTCAACAATTTCAGCCTTGGACAATGCTGTTATTTTAATGTTGCGTTCAGAAGCGGGCGCAGGAAATGGCAAAAGGGCGTGGCCACCTTGCGGATTTCGTTGACCTGAAAATATTTTCTTCGACCTTTTCTTGATCAAACATTATGAATTTGTTTGAAGCTCGTGGAAGGCATCTTGATGTTGGAAAGCAAAGCACAGCAACTTCTTTCCAACACCAAACATTATGACCGAGAACATTTTTGCCTGTCTGCAGAGAATTAAGTATCCTGCACTTGTGCAGAAAATATAGGTCGTAAGCAAACTAGGAATTCTTTGATG
Source organism: Sinentomon sp. SZTP_YWyxl (assembly GCA_030068105.1). NCBI lineage: Eukaryota > Metazoa > Arthropoda > Protura > Sinentomata > Sinentomidae > Sinentomon > Sinentomon sp. SZTP_YWyxl. Next base: position 36,664 of record JASGXE010012447.1, read on the forward strand.
GTTAAAAACCCAAAGGAAACCAGCATCAGACCTCTTTTGGTCACATTTACCCCAGATGGTCAACAACATAAGAGAACATGAAAGCAGAACAGGAAGGATAAAGCTATGGTCGGAACTCCCCCACTTGGCCAACTTGACCTTAATTAGGTAGGTACCTCAACTTTCCTAAAAACTGAAAGATGTTTGATGTAATAGGGATTACTCACCAAACTTTTATCCTTTTTCACCAATCGCCCACTGCTTGTTCTCCTCTGGAACTAGTTTTTGCCCCAACGACTGGGGGCTCCTCAGCGGCAGCACGATGTGACCTTTAGAAGTTTAAGAAAACGTCGGAACAGGTACACAGCACTGATGGTCAGGGCAACAGTCAAATTCGGCAGGAAATGCGGCGGGTATTTTTCGGTTTTCCTGAACTTTTATTTCAACCGATAATGGCTACTTGCCGACTTTCACTTCACCTTCGACATCCGTCAGCATATTTCCTGCCGAAATTGACTGTTGCCTGACTGTTCCGACACTTTCTCAGACTTCCGAAGGTCGCATCTTGGTGCTGCAGAGGAGCCCCAAGGAGTAGGGGCGAAAACTAGTTCCAGAGGCGAACAATCAGTGGGAGATTGGTGAAAAAGGTTGAGTCTGGTGAGTAATCCCTATGTTAACTCTACCAGGCCCAAAGTCCATCTATGGACATGTAATTCCAATTATTGTCAGTTTTTGCACCAGCTATTGCAGCAATTCTTTGCAGAGCACTTGTTAGGATGTCCTCAAGCCATGTACCTACTTTCCCATAACACCCTATGGTTTTGAAATTGGTTTCTTTCCTCCATTCAACAAAAACGTAGGTAACGAAGTCAGAGTTTGCAAAAAGTCGTCGGAATTACCCCATCTGACCTTTATCAAAATCTACTCACAAATTTAAATGGGCTGAAAAGATGTGCACACCTGAGGTACTAAACACAAAAAAATTTAAAGAAAACAAAAGGCTCAATATTCATCAATGTTAGGTAAAACCATCGAAGGAAAAAATCACCGCACACTTACCTCATCAGAGCTATCTTCCATTGGTAACATCAAAACCACCTTTTAAGAAAGAGGAAAACAAAATGGTAGATGCCTACCGGCAAGTAGGTAGTTTCATCAATACACGTGGCACAATTTATCATAAGACTTATTCTTGATTTACAATTGTAGATCTGCAACAATGGTCGGAAAACCACATACCAATACAATAGCTAGGTATTAGGTGACTGTTAGCCACTGCATATTTCACCTGATGCTAAATGAAAGAAAAAAAAGCGGAACTGTTACCAAGACCAACTTCAAGAGCAAAAATATGAGTAGGTACCTAAAGGTACTGAATCGCTACCAAAAACACCTTAACTTTTTTTAAGCCTGCATGGCTGTTGCTGATATTGAAAGCTAAAAAACCCAAGACTGAGTCAGCTGCATTGCTGAGTGATAAAAGCAAAATTAGAATTTCAAATTTACCTAATTATGAAAAACTCGCCAAATAGGTTCGGAGGGTGAGTCTTAATTGATGCAAGTTGGAGACAAATCTATTAAAAAATAAAATTAGGATGGCATATGTCTCGTAGGTGGGTACACCAAGCAGCCCAAACTCCTGCCCTTTTAGAGGCAGCATTTATTGTTCAGTGTACGTACGTAGCTCATTTACCACTGTCGTTAGAAGAATTATTCCAGAATAATTTTCCTGTTGTACGAAATTTTATGAAAATCTAGAATACTGATTCAAAGGGTCGTAGGAAGGAACTGGTCCTACCGTAACCAGGTCCTGCCGTAATCTGTTCCTACCGCAATCTGGTCCTGCCGTAATCTGGTCCAACAGTAACCTGGTCCTACCGTAATCTGACCCTACCGTGATCTGGTCCTACCGTAATCTGGTAATACCGTGACTTGGACCAACTGTAACGAGGTCCTACCGTGATTTTGCCCTCTGTAATCTGGACCGACCGTAATCTGGCCCTACCATAATCTGGTCCTACCATAATCTGGTCCGACCGTAATCTGGATCTACCGTAACCTGGACCGACCGCAATTAGGTCCTACAGTAATTGGTCCTACCGTAACTAAGTCCTACTGAGATCTGGTCCGAAATCCAGGCACAGTTTCGCAGTGGCAGCTGTGTTTTTTTGATACTGGTTCTCAAAAGTGCAAATAAATGATGAATCACGAAAGGCCGTAATCAAAATCAAACCTAACCTAACCTAACAGAACTTAACCCAGTCCGGTCAGCCTCCTCCAGCTACTTGATCCCCATCAGTCGTGAAAAATTCATAGAGTGGTTATTGCGCCCATTTTTGTCTCTATCTTTATCGGCAGCAGGAGAGCAATCACGTTTAGAACAAAAACAACGCAATTGCTTCAGCGCAAACATCCAGAAACTCGGGGAAAATGCGGTTTGTTTTAGTCCTGCCGCAACCAGGTCCTGCCGTAACCTCGTCCGACTGCAACCTGGTCCAACCGTAACCAGGTCATACCGCAACCAAGTCCTACCGTAATTTGGACCTGCCGTGAAAAGTGCGCTGATTGAAAACAGTTGGACCGATTTTGGCAGGATAAATGTCTACGAAATCGCTGTTTTTTCCTCTTTCAGGCTGTGAATATTTTTGCCTTCGCGATCGAGTGGTGCTGATATTACGTAATTAAACTCAAATCCCTTGAAAATGGAATACCCATGCCTACGTTTATTTACATCGTCCGTACAATCACATCATGTTGGTCTTGACGTTTATCTACTTCGTTCGTACGCACAGTTTTTTTAACGGACGTAAATGCATGGCGCTCGGGCTTGACCGGGTTTAAATTCAAATTAAAGTTTTTT
>JASGXE010012448.1:0-36733 GCA_030068105.1 Sinentomon sp. SZTP_YWyxl
TAATATTGGGAATTCCATTAACAAAAAAGCCGTAACAAATTTCGGAGAAAATACAGAACGCGCAGGTTAAATTTATGTGGTTGTGTACAATATAAAAAAGAACGGCAGGGAAAAGCAATTCCGCAGTGTTTCCAGATTTGTATTGGTTTCATCACTTTTGGAAATTCCATTAAAATTTCTTTGTTCTTTTGAAGGAAAAGAAAATAGTGTCACTTTTAAACAAATGAATCAATGGGTTATTGAATTCCTCATTGTGACTCACACTCCCAGCTTCATTTCCATAGTTAATTTTCGGCGGATGGGTGCAACCATCGGAAGTGGCATGGAATGCAGAAATGAATTTTTCTTCACAAGACACAAACAGTTGTGCTACAAAAATGGTCGAGCTGAGTGTGAATGGAAATGGGGTATTGGGTCAAAATTTTGCCGTTAGAATTACTTCTGCCCGGCTGAATTGATTCATAAGCAAAAGCAGTTGGGTCTATTTCTGAATATTTGGCAATTTTGTGCCGCAAAAAATTCAGCGCACATTGATTGAAGGTTTCATGTACATTTGCTCATGAAAATCTTTCGTCTAGTTCTGGTAAAATGTGGCCAAGGTGAACAAAACAAAAAGAGGCCATTTTGCTACATTTTCTATATATTTTGATTCCCAATGATATCCCGCAAGCTATGTCAATGTGCACACACAAATCCTCTGGCATCGTGTCCATCATTATACCCGGCAAGTGCATACCTTGTTGACCGAACAGCGAACTGTTTGGGGTGCTACCAGCATGGCAATTCGTTGGTAAGATATTTTTGAAAATCGACGTTCAAAAACAGCAATTTCGTGCCCGTTGTATGTCCACACCAGAACAGATGTCTTCTTTCCTAACAGCTTTTTGCACGGCTTAGCGCTGTGTTAACTCTAACGTATACGTATTGTCTTCTGAACGGCGACCTTATAATGCTGCTAAACATAGAGAGGGGTACAAGCAGTCGAATTATGGGCGGTAACGAAATATGGCTGGAAAACCGTGAAAACATTGACGGTGTGGCAACTCTGTGTTTGATAAACAGTTGTTGCTTACATGCTCCAAAGGCGGTTTAGATCATTTCGAACTTCTGGTTTCGTGGAGAACTCGTGTTTAATTTGTGTCATAGTTTCCATTCTAACTGTAAAAATGCAAAAAGTGCCGTGTATGACTAGCGTGACCTTGTAAATAGGATTCCTTCTGGCTCTGTCGCACTGTGCAAGTTCTTTTGTGTCGCTGGAAAAGTCACATTTGGCCCAACACTCAATTATTTGCTTGTCGAAGTAGGTATGTGTTATAAATGCACCACCACACATAATGCAGTCACCACAGACACAGTCAAGTTCACAGTGAGGTATACATGACTAGAAAAGCCCGTCGGCCAGTTGACATCCCAAGACAAAGCACACATAAATGACGTTGCATATCCCTGCTTCGCTGAATAAACATCGTCTCTGCCGAAATTCCACCAGAACATTGATGGCCCCAAGTGCACAATTTCATCACTGTTGTATTCTGTCACAATGAACAAAACAGGCGGCTACTGTCATCTCTTACCTTCTTTATCAGGCTAGATCGCCTCCCGCTCTCCTCATCTGATCGGCCCACCATCTCTCCATTTCATCCATCTGTGATTTCTGATTCATCAGTGCAGCTCCCAATAAATTCAAGCCTGAACGGCCGCTGTTTTCCGTGACGACGAACCCCACTCCACTGCCGTTCAGGTCTATTGAACGGGGCATGACGCGAACCTCGAAACGCGCCATCCTTCGTCTATTACGTGCGTATTAAGATTAAGAGACGTTTCTAATGGTTCTTTATTCCACTCCTTATCAAAATGGCATTTCTCAAGTTCAGGGCAGCACCCAGATACCCAGCCTTGGATGAACTGCCCAGAGAATTGCTTCAAACGTTACTTGCAACTCGTTTTTGAATTTTCAAAAAATTTTGAATCCGCAAAACAAAGAACCATTGTTGTATTGATGCAGTTTCTGCCTGACAAGCACCAATTTCTGTTGGCAGAAATGAACGCAATTTTGGTCATTTTTCCATAAAAATTAAAACTCAACGATTTTTGTCGCGACAATAATTCGATCGGCACTATGAAAGATGAAAATCACAGACGTCGTGAAAAGTACCAAAGCAACCGGTGTTTTCGTAGCGCAACTTTGCTGCTGCAACAAACTACGCAGTGAACAAACTTTTGCAATGGAAAAACATTGAGTGAAGTCTTGAGAAGCATTATTACAGCACAATCTGAAATCAAGTATCAGAAAAGCTCGTTCCCTTTTCGTGTTCAACATCGTTTTTCCAAATGCAGGCAGTTGAAACTTTGCACCCATAATGCAGTTGGACTTTTCCATTCTCGTAGAACAACATTCCTTGTCAATGCACCTCCCCTTTTCACACGCGAAGTGTTGCACACACCACACATTTGTTAACTCACACCACAAATTGCTAACACCTCCTACCATTGTATTGGTGATTTGATGACACTTCCCTCCTTTGCATATGGAAATACGCATCAAGGTATTTCCATATGCCATCACCATATTTTAGTACAATTATCCCAATGGTATGATTTGCTGACACTTCCCTCTTTGCATATGGAAATACCCATATCAAGGTAATAAGATATACCCAAATAGAAACACCCATATCAGCTAAATATCCATATATACCCATGAGCTTGTAATAAAAACCATTCTTGTGTTGCTTGTTCTGTTATTTGTGATATAGACATGTCAAAGTGCAAAAATATTCGTGTAATGTTATGAAACATTTCGCATCAATGTCTAAACGTGTGCACTTCCATGGTTATTTTTCACTCGTGCAGTCTACCTGAAGTCGTTTGAAGCCCTACAGAACCAGTTCTACATAGAGAACATTTTGCCAGCAATGAAGTTGAATCATTGGGTGTTGTGAAGAGCACTCCCAAACGGCTTTTGGCAGGTCAGAAGGTTGGACGCCATTCTCGAGCGCACCATTTCGTCAACGCACCAACCAAAAAATTGCTTTCTGGATTTTCAGAGGCAGATTTCGACGCTGTGGATTTTTACAAAGCGCTAATTTAATTCCAACCTAGTTAAATAACGGAAAAGAAGTGACAAAAATCAAGAGGGCATTGGACTAGTTTTAAATTTTTCTTTGAAGAAATATCCAGCATGCAGCTGTGCTGATTTTCCAACATCAGTTTCGTCAGACTTCATTCAGGGTCGTTTTTTCTTTTTCTTTCGATCCAATATGGAGACCTTGATCTCGAATGGGATCTCCAAATTTTTTTAGAGATCTTGATCTCTACAATCACCAAGTCGTCACCAGGTCGCAGTCTTCTTTTGTTTGCTTCAAAGTTAGTATCCATGCAAACATGATTTTTAACGCCCCTAATCAGTGGTATTTCGCAAACTGACATCATCATCCAAACACGAGTGTGTTCAACGCTTGTGATTCAGCCTTCTTCTCTTTCCATCGCAGCTTTCGTTGAGTTTGGATGACGAGAACAAAGACAGTCACTCGCAGGTGATCGAACGAGCAGAGATATCAAATCTTGTTCGCTCTAGAATGGACAGTCTCGGTCTTTCTCCAACTGACTACGATGACGTGTCTGAAAAGAGGAGCAGTCTCTCTTTTGTTATCATCAATCCAAGCTGTGACCTTCGCCTCGAGGAAGGCGACATAATGTAAGCCGCAATCCATCGGATAGATGCTTTGGATATTTTGGAACTGGAATGCATCTCCTTGGGTTATATGTAAAACAACTGGCCGCTGTTTTTTACACATTCGCATTATTTTCACATTCGCATTATTTTCGAAGGAACATTTAACATTCGATTCTCTGACTCATGGTTTTCTGACTCATTTCCATCAGGACCTCAGTGTTTAATCGTCTAAATTATGCATACCTTGTTCGAAATTATACATACCATCAGCAAGGAAGAGCAGAACCATTAATTTGCCATAATTTCCAAAGGACGGACGCTATAAAATTTCGCAAACATTCTTTCTGATGTTTTCTGTTGATTTTATGTCTGCCTAACCGAACCCGTTTTCACATCTATTTTGCATAAACGTCTTTAAATTATTTCATAAAGAGTTTCCGGCGTGCTTGGCAAAATTTAAAAATAAAATACTTTATGATATATATCCCCGTGTTTTCTCTTCCGTTTTATTTGTCAGATGCGTTTTTGTTGCAATTTGCATCAGTTACCAAATGAATTTTTTGAAGTTTTCATGAAATCTTTCCCATGTTTTCCGCAGCTTTCTAGTCCGTCCGAGTCCATTTTCAGCGCAGAAGACGTTCGAACGACACAACTCAAGACGACGTTCCAACATCAGCTTCTGCGAACAGCGACGAAAAAGTTCGGCAGTTTTCTCAAACTTCAGCTACAACGGCCACATGCAACAGAGAGCGTCGGTGTGCAAAACAAGTTCACTCACGCTTGTCGATCACGCCGGTAAGGACACAGAAATTATTTTCAGCGATCTGCAATTGTGTTCAAACGAAAACAAAAGCCATAACGTGGTTGCGTTTGCACCTGTATTTTTGCCGGTTTCATCTTTAATCGAGAATCATATGCATGAGATTGGAATTTTTACGCTCGTTTATTCGTGAACACACATGGCCTTCAGAAAAAAAATGGTGGAAAATCTATCTCACAATGTGCATCAGGCACTTCATTATGGGGCAGGAGGGCAACCACTCCCTGCGAAGATATGATCCCAGAGAGATTCGCCTGCCATTTCCTGGTCTGTTCGTTATGGCTCACCTCGGTGTGAAATCTGCCTTCTGGAACAGCAATTTTGTATCTAAGATAGCCCTAAAATTTCAAATTTCTGCATTTTCTTGGGACTTCGCCACCAGTACCCCCACCCGCCATATAGGCTCGACTGTCCCTTTGAATCCCCTTGTGGGCTCCGCCCCGGATCCCGGTTATAAGGGTCTCTGCCAATTGGGGACCCCAAATGCCCACCACAATAAAGTGAAATGACGGAAAATGACGTAACAAATGTAAATCGTAACGAGATTCCTTTCGATGCGATTGTGCTCATGTTTCTGGGTTGTTAAAATTCTGAAATGATTAACTAAAAGTTGCGTCTTTCCTCTTTTCGTATAATACCTAGGTATAATGATCCCAACCAATTAATAGTCCATTGGAAACTTTCTGAAAAAATGCGAGAAATACACTTCGGGTTTTGCATTGCCGTCTATTCTCGGATCTCCTTTCTTGGAGTATAATCTGCGTGGCGCCGCGCAGCGGAGAAATTACTGAAACACCAGACTGCGTTTACTTCTTGATCCAATATTTTGTTCAAACATTTTTGCGTCGATTTCTGACACTTATATGACTTCATAGCTGTAATAATTGTGAGTCTCATCTTGTTTTTTCTTTCAGGAAACAGCCCAATCAAATCCCACGGATGGCATCATCGAAACAGGTCCAATTCTCTTCGGGTCGATGATGTCATCATGAGAAAATCCGATTCCCTGCGGCACGGCCTGGGATTCGGCATGGGCGGTGTCGGTCTTGGGGCCATTGCTTCCGGTTTCGCCAGTCCCAGCTACGGACACGGAACCAGTCACAGTCAGATGATGATAAACAGGCGAAGGAGCAGCTACGAGGAGTTGAGGGCTAACGCACCTGTTGACGGTCGTGGCAATGTGCGAATATCTTTGAACGAACCCCCAATCGGGTTTGAAGTGACCCCGCCTGATTGTTCAGGAGGACGATACAGTCGCAATGAGTGCTTTAATTGCAGTCCATCGGAAGGGACAATTGTGTAAATTCATGTTTGTTATTGAATTTAGATTATCTAACACGTTTAATTTTATCTCTAGATTGACCTTAGATTTTGTGCATGACGTCGGTATGTGTTGGACTTCCTCGTCTAAATAATTCATATCTTTGCTAGAAACGCAGATTTGTTTCGTATTAAATCTTTACGCCTGTTATAACGCTTAGATTTTGAGAACATTTTGAGAAACCGAAAAATTGCGAAATTGTTATTGTCTGGTCAATTTGCAGAAAAATTGATCAAGTGAATTCCCTCTTGATTCAAATGAAGTTTAGTGGCATTTTAGTCCGTTGCACAATCGGATTGATTGATACTGTGATTCTAAATTTTGGCACATACTCAAAGGTGTCCAGGATAAAAGCTGTTTCAAAGCATCAGCCTCAACAAAACAATGATGGTCTTTTGTTCCAATCAGCTGATAACATCAAAATGAGTTGAAATCCACGCGGAAACAAGATTGTATAGGTACCTACTGGGCTTTAGCAACAGTTTTCAGGTTAGGTAATTGTTTTCAGGGTACTATTTGATTCAAAATTGTGAGAAGCTGGTCACGAATAAATAACGATAAGAGACATCACATAATTTTCTCAATGTATCGTCAAAACGAGGAAAAGAAATTACAATTTCAGATATTTTTGTTTCAGCGTCATGTTTCGACACAGCTCTGCCAACTGAAATCGGAAAGAAAAAAGAACTGAAAATGGCAAACCATATTTTAGGTTGAGATGATTTCATTTCGTTTAAACATCAAAAATTGAAAAAGCTATTTGCTTTTAGAAGAAACAATCTCACTTACAGGATCCGGTTGTATTCTTCAGTTTTGTTGCCTCGCTATCTTAACTTCTTTTAGAGGATCTGTGGGTGCTCCAGGACAAGAAAAAAGTTTGAAGACTCATTCCAAAGTTTTCCAGCGAACTGCGGCCAGTTTTTATTTGTACCCATTTAGCTGGCCAGCTTCTATTAGCTCTGCCATTTCTGCAGATATGGCAGAGCTAATATTTTACTAATTGTTGGAGACTATTGGGAAGCGAGTTTTGTAATGTCAGCGTTTCTTGGTGACTGCTGGAATTTACCTGAAGTGATGTTCTCTTTACTGTTTAGTGACCAGTATTTTTCCACACGAGGTAACCTCGGTGGCATCACCTACAGCACGAACACTTGGCATAGTTGAAAAAAAAACAAAAATAGTATCTTACACCTACTACATATACCTCGTTTTTGAGAACACAGTTTCATTCCAATTTTTCTGCAGAAGGCATGTTCGAATGACTGATTTGGTATATGGACCAATTTGTTGGAAGTTCTAAAATCAAAAAAGATTTTATTTTTAGAACCGTTCGTATTATGATTTTCATTCTTGATTTTTGTACAAATTTTCTTGGTGAGATAACGATATAACTTTGCTTGCGACATAATGCTCGGTTTCGGATATCGCTGTTAGACTTGGCTCTCGGGAAAGTTGTGACGGAATTAAAATAAAAAACTTACACATGAGTTTTTCCCATTTAACTGTAGCCGCAGAAATGTTTTTACTCTTATGCAGGCGGCAGAAATTCTGATACAGGCGACGGCAATCTCGCGTCTGCGCCAGATTGCAACAAGGATTACGAAAGGTGTAAGATGTTAACCTCGGTGAAAATGAGAATTTTATTTTGCAGCATGGATTGTTTGCCAAAATCCTAACAATCACAATTTTTACACCTATGAGTAGATTTTTTCCTCACGACTAATCAGAGGGGCTTCAAGATTCACGCACCGCACTTATTTGACAACCAAACGAGAAGTCCAGTATGTTTGCTGACGGGAAAAAAAGCTTTCTCTTGCGTGCTGAAATATGCAAGAAAACCACACCGACTTCCATTTTAAGATGGATCAAACACAGCCCGAAATAAAATGTTGAATGGGTGGTGTTCTGGTAATCTTCTGTTCTACCCAGTTCAGTCAGGGAAACGTCATCCGAGGACATTGCCAAAAAAGACACATTCTGCGAAACGTGCGTGTTTATGAGGAGAACTTACTGGGGAACGAAGACGCCTGTGGTTTTCAAGACTCGTGGGAACGTTTCTCGACCGCTGGTCTGTTGACCACACCAACAGGTGATCGCTGACGAGAGAATTTTAGCAGTCAACTGAATAATCCTTTGGAAAATCAAACAATCACAGATAAACTGTTCAACCACTCAAGGATCAATCGATCAATCACCAAAAATGTTTAACTGGCCAATGATATAATGCAATCACCCACAAATTCACCTGAATCCGGTTGGACTGGACATTGATTTTTGAGAAGTCACTCAGAAACTTTTGAACTTTTCAGTGTGACACAAAGTTCGCCAATAAATTGTCAGTGACAGTAACACAATGTCATACAATGTCGGAGACAGAATGTCATTGACGCAATTCTTGCCAAAATGGGATATTAACATTTATATAGCAAATCTGAATACAATTATTATCGTTTTAGGTATTTTTTGTTGAATTTGGGTAATGATTTGGAAGCAGTTGCGCAGAAAATAATTATTGGTCCAACCATTTTCACTCATAAGATCAAGCGTGAAATTTGCATATCAGATTATTCCACTCCTGAATGCGACATTTCATGAATATATTTGCGTAATTTTTGCTCTATCTAGAATTTGAGTACTCTAGAAAGTGTGGTTTGGTGATATTTCTGATCTCCGCTTCTGTTGTGAAATTTTTTCGAAGACTATATTATGATTATTATATCATTAAAATTCATAGATATTTATCATTGTGACAGAAGTAATTCGCATTCACCAAATATAGACGATCTCTCTTTGAAAATAAATCGATTTGAAATTGTCATGCTCGTTTCATAGTTCTTTTTACAAGCTTAACAATGGCTGCGAAGTTCATTGAGGCAATGGCTGCGGACAATTAAAAAATCACACGTTTCCCCATGTCGATATTGAGGGCAAAAAATTTACCAATTTTTCTCATCAACCCATCAGCTCATCATCAGTGATCCTTGTATCTGTAACCCCTTGATGGCTCCATCATCACTCAGAACTTGAGTAGGTACTTAACTGGTTTCCTTTAAAAAATATTTCATGTCATGCAAATGACTATCAACTAAAATATGTCAAAAGCATCGTTCTTACAATTCAAACATGGATATGTCGCAGCGTATGGATCTGATAAGAAAGATGAAAGAACGAGAACATGATCAGTACGAAGTGAGTCTGAAGTGTCAAAAATTTGGGGAATTATTCTTCGTGTTAATTCTAACAAAAATGAAAGATTAATTTTTTTCGAAAATCTCTCTTTTTCCGATCGCCATATGGCAACCGCACATTTTTGTGGAAAAAAGCCAAAAGGAGCGGGATTTTGGCAAAATTCCTATCCTGAATTTTTGTTTGGTTTAGCCAACGGAACCATGTCCGAAAACTTTAATTTATTTCGGATGATTTTTATTTATGGACCACCAATTGAACCAAAATTCTCCCGGGTCATTTAGAGTCCAAAAACAGAGCATCTGAAATGTATGAAATTTTCGCCAAAATCCCGCTCCCTCTGGCTTTTTGCCCCTAAAATGTACGGTTGCCATGGCAACGGGTACTTTTGTGTGGGCAAAAACCCCTGGAAGAGGAGGTTTTCGAAATATTCAGTCTTTCATTCTTGTTTGTATTGACAAGAAGAGCAATTCCCCATATTTTTGACATAACTTTCGATTTCACCCTGTATCAGCTGAACTACATCTGCGTCCATTTCTAAAAAGGGCGGGAGTCCAGAATAAAACATTGATTGACAAGAGCCGCACTTATCTTGAACTTAAGTGCAAATTTCCGCAGGATCGGGATGACCAGTTGCGCTCCCTCAGTTGCGATGGTTGGGGCAGAGATGCCACCCAGATTCGCCACAACTACTCAAAGCTTTTTTCCCACGAACTTTAATATGTACTCGGTTAACAGCATTTCCATACCTTTTTCTGTTGATGTTCCCTTGGGGCTACCTTCCTCACCCATCCCAGCTGCGGTCACTGCTCACCATCCTGCTCCTGTAGTGCAATCCAGCAGCAAGATCGGGATGGCCGGTTGCGCTCCCTCAGTTGCGATGGTTGGGGAAGGGATGCCACCCAGATTCGCCACAACTACTCAAAGCTTTTTTCCCACGAACTTTATGTACTCGGTTAACAGCATCTCCATACCTTTTTCTGTTGATGTTCCCTTGGGGCTACCTTCCTCACCCATCCCAGCTGCGGTCACTGCTCACCATCCTGCTCCGACAGAGCCATCCAGCACGAACGGGATGGCCAGCGGTGATCCGTCAGTTGCGATGGTGGAGGCAGGGATACCACCTAGGTTAGCCTCTGTCAAAAAACATGCAGGGCAATAGGGTTTCTATTGCCCTGCAACATGTTTTGCCAGCTCCTGCCGTTAAGCTGTCCGCATTCAAAACTATTTCTATACCATTTTCTGTTGATTACCTCTTGGGGTCACCTTCCACACCCATCCCAGCTGCGGTCACTGCTCGCCTTCCAGCTTCGAGAGAGCAATACAGCACAAGGGGGATGGCTAGCGATGATCTGTCAGTTGTGATGGTGGGGGCAAGGATACCATCTAGGTTAGGCTCTGCCAATCAACTGAAAAAATTGCCAGGATGCACTCTCCGAAGAGATGGGTCACCGGTTGACCCAAACCCCGGGATCACAGAATAAAGGGTCAAATTTTCGGCCTTTTTGGCTGTATTGACCCAAATTAAGTCAAAATCGCCAGCCTATGCCCAGGTTCAAAATAACCAAAGGATGTGGTCTATTTTCTTCACGGCCATTTACATGGGGCCACAAATCACCCGCACAGATTGGTGGTGGTGACTCTTGAAAAGGTTCGTCTTTGTTCTGCTGGTGGGGTGGGCAGGTAGGCCTATATGCCGGCGGCGACAGAGTGATAATTCACGAGGGCGGGAGTCTTCAAGCCGGGAAGCGTCTTGTGCATTTCGCGTTGCGAAGGCATGTCAAAAGGATAGGCCTCAAGCTACCACATGCCGAGTGGAGCGGCATCAGTTATATCACGGAACACGAGGTTGGTATATTCGGTTATGGGCGAAGGGGTCACGTGCAGGGAATGGGGCAGAGGAGGTGCCGCATGAATTGAAAATTCGGGAGGCTCAGGAATGTGGTTATCTCCCAAATGCAGCCGTAAGCCGATCCTGCAGCCCAGCTTATGGAGCCAGCTGCTGTTTTCAGCCACGACGCTGGCACATGGAGTTGATCATCAATTCTCTTCCTTTGCTGCCAGCTGCCAGCAGATTTCGCGTTCTTCGGCTTCACTCATGGCTTCACTTTTCCTTGCGGAGGTAATTTTTTCATTTTATCGAATGGATCTTCCCGTCACTGGTAGCAGTCTGCAGGTTCAGGTTAGTACTTTTTGGGGTTAGTACTTTGTGGGGTTTTATTATTTGCAATACTGTTTGTTTATTTCTTTTGTTTTCTTCGATCCTGACGTCGCTGGGACACCATGCCGTTTTCTTGATTGAATTGCAATCAACAGGATCAGGTTAGTACTTTTTCGAGGTTAGTAACTCACTCCTTTTCAAACATTTGCAATGCTCTTTGTTTCGTTTAATTTTCTTGTCACTTGCCGACATTTGCTGGAAATTCGAAAAAAAAGTTGGTGAATTGTTGAACTTGTCCGACCCTCGTGGCGCAGTGGTTAGCGCGTCGGACTCGTAATCTGAAGATTGCGGGTTCGAATCCCAGCTAGGACACGAGATATGCCGTGGCACTTGTGTGTGCATCCTCCCTCGGCGAGGCACGGTAAATGAAATTTGCCATGGCACTTGTGTGTGCATCCTCCTTCGGCGAGGCATGGTGAATTCGGTCGGAAAGACAGACTTAAGTGGCCAGTCTGTTAGTCCTTCGGATGGGACTTTAAGAAGGAGGTCCCGTGTGTAGCATCACACTGCGCACGTTAAAGAACACCTAGCTCCAGGTCCAAGACAGAGGCCTGGCAGGTTACATGAACACAGAAGCCACTTGGTATCACCCGCCGATACTCGACGTCGGTTCCTGCGGGTTGGCTGTGCCATAATACCGGCAGTATCGGCAGTTGTGACTGAGGTCTTGGGACCTGGAGCGGTGGGTGCTGTTGCGATTGCCCTCGGGAGTATGCCGGTACCTCGCCGGGACCCTTGATTGGGTGCCTGGAGCGGTGGGTGCTGGAGCAGCTACTCTCAGGTGACATTTGCCAGTACCTCGCCGGGACCATGGCTGACGACACAACAAAACATGAACGGTCGGACCACCAGCCTGAGGCTATCTGTCCATAAGACCCAAAGCAGAAGAAGAAGAAGAGAAGAACTTTTTGAAGCGCTCTTCTCGATGTAGGAGAGAATATGCCACGAGTATTTGTCCCTTTTTCATGTTTTGAGTTTTCTCGTTTTCCACGTTTTTCTGTTTCCTTTTGGCTGCTTTGACCGATGTGTCATTTTTTTTATTTTTCACAGAAGTACCGAAGGACATCATCTCTGTCATTTCTCTCCCCCCTTCCTTTCCCTATCTCTCAACCTCGCTCCCCCTCCACCACATCTCCCCCTCTCATTTCTCTCTCTCTCACTCCCTCTCCCATCTCACCATCTCTCGGTCCCCGCTCTCTCCCTCCGCTCTCCACCCGTTTTCCCCGCTCGCTCTCACTCCCTCCACCCGCTCCCTCTACCCTCTCTCCCCTCATCTTTCTCGCTCTTTCTCTCTCCCTCCTCAACCTCCCTTTCCCTCCCTATCTGATTTTTTATTTCGCTCACCCTCTTTCTCCTCTCGCTGTCCTCCGCTTTCCTTCCGCCTTCTTCATCTCCTTCTCACTTTCCCCTCTCCCTTGCTCCCCCTCATTTTCCCTACATCCATCTCTCGCTCTTCCCCCCACCTCTATCACACTCTCCCCATCACTCCTCTCCCTCTCTTACTCTCGTTCCCTCCCTCTCACTCTTCCTCTCTCCCCGCTCTCTCTCCGTTCCATCTTTTTCATTCACTCTCAATTTGCCTCTCTGTTCTCCTCATCTGACTCTGTCAATCTGTCTCTCTCACTCGCTCTCTCTTTCTATCCCACACCACCTCTTCCTGTCTTTCTCTTCCTCCCTCCCTACTTTCTCCTAACATTCCCTCCCCTCTCTCTCTCCCCCTCCCTTGCAAATCTGTATCTTTGTCTCCCTCTCTCTCCCTCGCTCTCTCTTCCTTTTATTCCCTCCGTCATTCTCTCTCGTTATCTCTGTTTCTCCCTTCCACATGTCCCTCTCCCCAATCTTTCATTCTCTCTGCCTCTCTCTCACTCTGCCGACTTTACCTTCATCTTAGTAGCTTTCCCCCTCTCACACTCTTGCTGCAACTTCCATATTGGCACAACTGTGTTGTCGAATTGACTCAATTTTGGGTCAGTCGAATTGCCTTGCCTGACTTCAAATTAACATCACCATGTTGTCAAAATGACTCAATTTTGGGTCAGTCGAATGACCTTGCCTGACTTCAAATTGACATCACCATGTTGTCAAAATGACTCAATTTTGGGTCAGTCAAATGACCAAACGTAACATTAAATTAACGTCACCGTGTGCTCAAATTGACCCAACTTTGGGTTTGTCACATGACCAAAAAGAGAGTAGAAACGACTCCACAAATGTGTGAAATTGACCCATATACTAGTAAGAAATGTGATCCCTTGTGAGGATCAAATGTTTGACCCACTAATCCGAGTCAAAATGACCCAGGAAGGGATGGCTCATATCCAACCCTTTTTTTGGGTCAAAATTGACCCAATTTGGGTCATTTTTGACCCCGCCGTTGGGAGAGTGTAGATGAAGGACCAGTTGCCCTTTGATCGAATTTGCAATGCTCCTTTGCAGTGATTGCACATTTAGCAGCAGCAAGACAAATATTGCACACCTGTGGTGTCCCAGTCACGCATATGGGAAGGCGATAATATGTATATGCTGGCCAACGTTTATGAGGCCATGGCTGGTTTGTTTGTGGATTCTTGTTCTCATAACCGGCGTACGAGAAAAAAAGATCGAAAAGTCGAGCAGGAGCATAAGGATGAAATCCCATCAGAAGACGTTTCTGAAGATCGCATAAAGAAATCATCGAGGGGGACATCTTCCCACTGAAAATGAAAGCAGACAAAAGTTATTTTAACGAATATTTTTTGGAAACCAACCACAGAGAAAAGGTTCACTCGCACATCTATCGCTCAGGTTTCTTTACGTGAAATTATCGCATAATGCGTGCTGACCTGCAATGTCCAGTTAGCCATTAAGGAAGAGAATTCAATGAATGCCGATCCATGGCCTGGGGCATCGTAATCCAGAATAGGCCTCCATAACGTCACACTAACGTATATATGAGTACACATGCACTTAAATTGAATGTAAGTAAAAATTGAATGCAAGGAATTTTGTACATCAATTCAAATCAATTAAGCAATCTTCGATATATTTTACTTACAGCACGTTCTACATATGCGGGGTGCATTCAGAGAGTTTTCATATTTTAACGCATTTCTGGAATTCCGTTGGGCATATGAATACAATTCATTCTCCAATATTATTCTTCGAAGCAATGAACTGTTTTGTTTTTGCATTTCACCATATTCTCAGACTCAGCAATAGCAGCTGCTTGAAAATCCCTTAGCAAAAGTATGGTAGAGGTAGATGCAGTTGGATGGGTTCATTTTGTGTTGCGAATAATTCCAATCGGAGAAAAAATCAAACATCTCATGCTACTCGGTGACCTGATGAGTGATGCACATTGCAATTCACCACATGCCCAAAATGATTTCTCCTTGCCCACTGGAATTCGAGCATCACTCTCTTGAAGGATCCTCACATTCTATCACAGTTAGCAAAACAATGTTTATAAAGCAAATATTTCTAAGGTCACAATGAGGATGTCAATGCTGGGTAGAAGAGATTTTGCTTTCACACGCACGTTTCATATACCCAATCATATCGAGCAATCCGAATGAACTCCATTGATCCAGAAATGACAACAATTATTGGGATACAAAAATGAAAAGTCCTACAGGTGCATATGTACACAAATTTATGAGGACGAAAAACACGCATTACTAAGTGTCAGTCAGCCTGTTTAGATTTTCAAAACGCCTTTGCAGGATGGGGATACTCAGCGGCAAGTCAAAAATTCCTGTAGGTAATGAGTTCCACTCCGTGATAGTCCTTCCAAGGAATGAGAACTTGCCAAAATCCTATTTGAAAGCCCAGGGTCGAAGTTTATAGTCATGATCACGATGCGGGTAAAAGGTCGGCAAGTCAAGAAGCTCTGATATCGGACTTCACCTCTTCCTTAAATCTTGCCATGATCACACATTACTTTATGAAGCCAATCCAACGGCGGGAAACCATATACTGATAATCACAACAAATATTGATGATAATAATATTAATAATGACCAGTCCAGAGTCGGCGGCCCACGATGGTGGCCCCCCACTGGGTGGTTAGTTCAGCCCCGCTTTCACGCCGCTGGGAAGAGGGAGTGAGCGTACTGCTGGCGAACGCCGCTGGTGCTTCCGTCACTCCCTGCGCTTGTCAACTGAGCAATACGAGTAAAATGAAATCGGCAGACCATTTTTGTGATTACCAGCTTGCTTCCGGAATTTTCATGAAACCGATTTCCCACTGACTTCAAAAATCCCAATTGAAAAGCGGTCACTTATATTCTCGAGCGGATATGTTATTTCCATCGTTCAAGTCGGTACACGCGGGTAAAAGTGTTGCTTCGCAAGTTTTTTGAGAGTTACAAATACAATTCTCTGGGGAAAGAAATACTGGTTTGGAATCTGTTCTCCGTTTAAGCGCATTTAGGAGATATTTTCTATCTGAAAATATGGCCCGTCGCTAGTAGGATAGCTGGTATAATAACTTGAGGATTTAGCTCCCTCCAAATCCTAATGTATATATACACGCGCGACCCTCTTCAAGATTTTCGAAACGCTAAAGATCCCTTCTGTCCAATTTGGGAGAAACCCTTTCTCGAACATATTCTCCAACATGCAAATCCGAAGTTTCAGCTTTTTTCCGATTCTTCAAATCCTCCGAGTATAAAGTGCGGTAACTTCCCGCGGTAAATTCCTTGATGTTTGTTTGGTTCACCGAAATTGTAGTACATTTGGTCGAAGAGTGGACGGTGCTATTTTACGAATCGATCAACTCTTGCAAGACATCTTCGTGTCCAAAAGATTCCTAGTGAGTGAAACTTTTGCTACATTTTTGTTTTCAGAGTCCTGTTTAGACGTTCGACCATGCAACATTTCACGACGGGATCCTCGGATGTAAAAAATACTATACCTTCCGACTTTAAAAATTTCTGAAACGTCCCGTTCAAGAATTCTTTTCCTTTATCCGTTTGAAGTTTTTCAGGTTTTCTTCCAGTTTGAAAAATTTTGCGAAATGCAGCAGTAACGTTTTCTCCACTCTTTGAGGTTAGAGGTTCTGCCCAACAAAAACGAGAGAAACAGTCAACGACAGTCAAGTTACGAAGGGCGCCCAACAAATAATGAGAATTGCACCGCATTAGAAATGAATTTTCCACTTTGGCGTCAAACTTTGATTCGTTGGTGCTTGGGTGATTTTTAAAAAAATGCCCTGCACATTTTTGATTTTATGGTCATTTCAAGAAAGCATCAAGCAGATGTAATGCAGTCGATTTGACAGGTGTGAAAAGATTGGAAACAAGAAGTTTCGCCATTTCGGCTTTGAGACACAAGAACCAACACCCAGATGAATAACGTTTTCTACACACTTGATCCGTATACCTGCACAGTTGTCGCAAGAACATGATTTTGATGCTCCCGTACTTTGGTGTGGCGGAGCAAGACTTTGCTCAACTCCATGCACCTGGCAAATTGAGTCCCATGCACCTGGTTAATTGAATCTTACACTCATATCCCTCATGCTTTTAAAATTCCGATGGAATGCAAATTGTGCATCGGAAAAACTTCAAATTCACCAAAACACATTAAAACGCGAATCAAAATTTGAGTCCAAAGTGGAAAAATTCATTTCAAACGCAAATTTCGGTTAAATTCTCATTATTTATTGTGCACCCCTCGTACTTTTTACGCTGTTGTTGTACTGAGTCATATGATGGATACCATTTAGATCTGACTGCCATTTCTCGTCGATGGTCGTTACGTGTATTCGGTTTCAAGGATACTTTTTGAGGCCACGTTTGTGCTAAGTGTGTGCATCAGATACTTGAGCCATTAGATGGTTTTAATTCTCCCGTTTCCGTTGGCCTTGTGGAATTTCCAGCGGAAGAAAATCCTGTTGGATTTGCGAGATCAAAGTACACTTTTGATCATTTCTGAATATCGCCAGTCTTAGCTATCTGAAGGTGTAAAGGCGATGTTTAAAAAGAGCCCTGGAAAACTGCAGTATTAAGTTTATGAGGAGCCAGATTCTTTTTGGCGAGAATAGAAACATCCATGTTTGGAAATAGCGAATGTTCATATGCGAAAAAAATTACAGTTATTGCGAACAAGAAATTACAACTTTCTACTCTCAGACATGAACATATTGAAAAGATTTTCGCTGGAAATTTGTCTTGTCAAAAATCGGCTCGCAGACGCGCTTTGGCGACTTCTCGGAGATGTCGTCGGTGTATAAGTGGAGGGGCGAGCCGAAGGAGCGGTTGTTGCGACCAACGTACCAGGGGTAGCAATCGGGGAAAATTGGATATTTTCTATGAATCTGCGGTGATCAGGGTTAGAAATTATTTTTTTGGTATTTTTCTTTCGGCCAGAACGCGCATAAACGGATCCCGACGGTCGTGAGAATGTGGTCGACAATGCTTGATCCCGGCACGAGTTGTCCTTGGATTCGCAACCAGCTTTGCTTGTGCCACGAAACCTTACGTGAAGATTTTGTAGTCTCCGAGATTCTCTTCTCTTTTAATCTGTAAGTGAGCGCAACAAAATTCAAATGTTCGTCTGAGTCATCATCCGGTTCCCTTTGTACGATAGGCGGTTGTGGCCCCTCCACCGTTTTTGCACCGTTTTACACAATTTATGGTGCCCTAATTTCCCTCACCATCTCTTTGAACTAATGAAAGATTTTATGGTAGTCTGCCCACTTTGTTTTTCGTCTAAATCCGTCCTCTTCAAAATACGCGACATCTCGCTGTCCAACGTAAGGGCGTTTGCGTAGAGAAGGTCGAAAGTCTACCCAAAACTCTTATCACAAGATTCGTCCGCCCTCACGACAAAAGATTCGGGAACAAAAATAATGTTCTTTTACGTGTTTCGGAGTTTCTCCAGCGCCGATATTCGACGTTTCAAAGTCTTGAGCCGATCGCCGTTAAAAATGGGATCTCACCTAGTATTCTGGAAAATTTACCGCTTCATCCTCAAACTCCGGAAAAATAATCGCATGGAGAAGCTACGCTTCGATCGAAGAATATTGGTGCTCTAGCGAGACTAGAAAATTAGCGTACGATGCTGATCAAAACACTGCCAAGGCGATTGCAGAAAGTATCGTCCCCAATTAGAAAAGGAAATAATCCTGCACCTATCTGAACTAATGTTTTTCTTTTCGTTTTCCAATCCGAACGTCTGTTTGCCAACAACCTGACAAGTTTTTTGTGTTGTGCCAACTTTCTTTTTTGAGCTGGTGTCAACGTCACGTTTCCCCTTAGCGTGTTTTCGGCGCATTCGCAAAGCGCGAGGATCTGGTCCTTGTTCGCCTTTTCCAATACTTTTTGGGATCGCTAGCTCCCAGTTCTGTTTTTTTGGAAATTGCTCCCAGCCGTTAGAAAGGGAACATTCTGGTCCATGTAGCTGAACAAAAATTGAAGTGAACATTTAAAATTATACCACCTTTTAATGAATCCTCCACCTCAGAATCGGGATCTTTTTCTAAAGCAGCCCCGCAAGCCTGTCAATCCTGGTGGCGGGGATCCGATTTTCAAGGATAGGTGTCGATTTCCAAATGGTGAACAAAGGGACACGTGGGAAAATGATTCTTGTGCTCTGTAAACGGCACGTCGCCAGATTTCGAGTCAGTGTACGTTGCCGCAAAATGATCATTTGACTGCGTCGAGATAAATTACTGTGGGGTAACTGAATAATCCTGCCGAGGCCATGTTCCCTACTTTTACGGTATCGGTACGACAGGCTTGCAACTGCTCGGCACAGTTTCGAAACTTTCGTAAACGATGGTGCTCGATTTTCATTTTACACTTGCAGTAGGGAGGTCCGTTGTTCTTCGAAAGTGACAATTTCTGGCAGCCGCTTCGTCACAGCAATGCCACGAATGACTCAATCCGGGGTCAGACCTCGCTCCGCACACGTTCTCGCCTTTCCTCTCGTTTTGCTCCATTTCCTTGGATAAATTGAAAACAAACTTTTTGAAATTGGTGAAGATCTAGATAGAACACACACCGGCCAAAAAAACCGAACATTTCTCTTTCCGATTCGCTCCGTTCAGCAGTCAGACGGCACACTGTAGATTTTTACTGTTTCACAAACTTGTAAAGTATGTTTCTCCCGGCTAAAATTATTTTGTGAAGTAGATCGTGCGGTACGTGTCGTAAATGTTTGTTGACAATCTTTGATTTTCGGGAGTACTTTGCTTAAGATCAACTACAAGATACCGGTGAGTTACGAAGTGGCATACGCAAAAACTTCGGCAATGAATTTTGGGTTAGCGGGGTACATTTGCCCGCCGAGTACGGATATTTGAAAAATCTCACGCGGGTTTTGAACTCAACCATGTAATTTGTGTTCAATGACATGTGTCTGCTTACTTTCTTCGAGTAAAAATTATTTTGAGACAAGAAATTTACCGTCGAATTTCTATGACGACTAAGTTTTGTGAAAAGTTTCGAAGCCAATCGTCGGCTTCGGGCATCAAATCGACTATGATGTACAGTGTCTAACTTTGATTTGTCTCGACTTCCGAAGGCAAACCTTCCTAGAACTCGATTCCAGCTCTGCCATTCTCCACTCCGATTTGTGGCTCGGCAACTTTTCCTGACACTCCTCTTGCGGGAGCTTATTTATTTTCCGGCTCTCCCCTCTAAGTACAATAAAACTCCCTAAAACTAGAGTAAAGCGCTTGCCACTCGCCGTTACAAAAATAAACTTTGTCGAATTTCACGGGATCGGCTAGAAACGTTTTGACAAATACTGGATTGCCGGATCCCGACGGGCCTGCGACCGTCATTGTAAATGAAAACATTTCTCCTCACGTTCACAACAGGGAATGGGCAAAATGTTCAAATGATGTCTATTTTAAAGCCGAGGTATAGCTTTTATGCCACCATTAAAACGGATTTACTTCGGGCAGCCAAAATGTCCTCAACGAGCCAGAAACGTTTGCTCGATCTTGTGAATTTAGCGCACCACTCACTGCACTCTTTCTGCAGTAAAATGGTCATGTTTCGCGACGTGGAGTTGTACTTCGATCATGCAAAAAGGACAAGTAACACTGAACCTCTTAAGCGCATTTATATAATTCCAGTTAGTCGAATCAGCAGATATTCAAGTGTCGGAGAGTAAAAACGATCCTCCGCGTTACGAGTTGGTGCGCTCCGAGAATTGTAACTATCCGACAGCCTTTGGAGCACGGAAAAAAGAACTCCTCTGTTAAGACGTTGTTCATAGTACCGGTGGTGGAAGATTTTAAACACAATTTCATCATCGTCCCCCGGCGGACGAAGGCATATGCATAGTTCGGCCTGGACGCCGTACAGGCGTATGAGTGGCTCGTTACAGTAAGTTATATTTGTTAATTAACGCCACAAGAAGACATCTGGGCCCAACGAATTAAATGCATGAGAGCCAAAATAGTTTAAAGGAATCCGAAAGTGAGAGTATCGAATGCGTCAATTTTCTTTCTCTCAGTTTTGACGACTCTGGGTCTTTTCAATGTCAGAGAAAACGTCTGGTGTTTCTTGGTTCTCCGGTCACTGAAGCATGCACCGAGATTGGTGGTGCACCATCGACGGCCATCGCCTTGAGAAAATCGAAGTTGACGATCTGCGAATCGGTGGAATTGATGGTGATGCCTTCGCACTTTAGGATACGATGTATATTTTATGTTATGTTCCCCTGTCAGAGGCCCCGAAAATTCTCCGGTCTTGATTTTCAAGCCGTAGCTTTTAGGACCTCCCGAAACAAATTCTTCGATGTACAATCCGGGGCCGATTCCACCCAGTTCATCCGTGAGTTGGCCTTGAAATTCATCCGTGCGAGGGTCTTTGTCGCCTGGACGAGAAACGAAGATCACGGAATCCCTATCAGGCGCGCCCTACAGGGCGCGCCCTACAGGCAGGGCGCAGTTTGTCCAAATAGAGGGAATATCTTCAGATTTGGTCTCAGTCCCTTCAGGTGTCCCCCAAGGAAGTGTTATAGGCCCCCTACTATTCCTTTTGTTTATTAACGACTTGCCAAATAGTATTAAATCTTGTAAGATAAGGTTGTTTGCTGACGACTGTATTGTATATAAAATTGTCGACTCTGAATCGGATTGCGTTGCACTTCAGGAGGACTTAGCCTCAATGCAAACGTGGTTTGATAATAATAAGCTCAAGCTAAGCTCCGAAAAATGTGTTAAAATTACATTCACCCTCAAGAAAGCACCAGTAAATTTCCAGTACACACTTAAGTCCAATGTTCTCAGCTCCTGTGATCAGGTTAAATATCTGGGTTTAACGCTCACTTCAAACTTGTGCTGGCGGCCTCACATTACAAACATTACCAATAAAGCGCAGAAGGCATTGTTCTTTGTTCGGAGGCAATTTCGAAAGTGTAATAGGGACGTCAAAGAACTTGCTTATTTTAGTTTTGTTCGGCCACTTTTAGAATACTCATCCAGTGTGTGGCATCCATATGAACGTGATCTCTCCGCTCAAATAGAAAGAGTCCAGCGCAGAGCTGCGCGTTTTGTCATACATGACTATCGCCGTGCGGCTAGCGTCACCGATATGCTTGCCAACCTAAAATGGGACTCCTTGGAAAGAAGACGCATCATAAAGCGAATTGATTGCCTTCTTAAAATTTTCAATGGAGTTCAGGGCTGGTCTGAATTTCAGACCTATTTATCCCCTGCTCCTTATATCGGGAGACATGACCATCCATTTAAACTGCGCCCGTTTCAGCCAAAGAAGAATGTTGGTGCAAACTCTTTTATTCCACATGCTATAAAAACTTGGAATAAGATCCCGAAGGTTATGTTCGAGAAACCAGTTTCCACTCGAACTTTCTGTTCCATGTTGAACCAGTCGGTTGTGTCACTTTCTGATTAGGTTGTCTAGTCGTCTCTGTCTCTCACTCTCTCTCTCTCTCTCTCCCTCTCCTTCCCTCCCTTCGTTCCTTCTCCTCTCTTCCTTCCTCCCTCCCTCCCTCCATCCCTCCCTCTCTCCATCCCTCCCTCTCTCTCTTTCTCTGCGCCTCTGTTTCCCTTGTCCCTCTCTGTTGTTTTTTTTCATTTACAGTGTTGCTGTTTGCTGCCTTTTGCCTCCTAAAATATTGTATCCTTTGGATCATTTCGAGCAACTCAGTTTCATTTGTTTTATAACGATTGTACAATTAATGTGACACTGACATGTATTTATGCGGGGCTGACGCTCCTAAATACAAAGAACTTCTATTCTATTCTATTCTTTCTACAGCGCGCGCCTGTCGAGAAATTCCAAGAAGCTCTAGAAATAGAGGACGTTCTTGTGCTGTGGTGTATGCTGCGATTATGGGGCAGCAGAACGGTTGGACCAGAGGCCCGTATGACACAAAAGTCCAGTTCACCATAATGCAATCCTACGACGCAGCAGACATTCCGTTGACTTCTACGGATGGGTCGAGAAGCAATTCGTAGATCCGCTTTGCATCTGAGAAATTCGTATCGTTCGAGGTTTTCTCTCTGAGCAAACTTCCCCCAAAGGGAATTGAGACAGAATTTGGACATTGGTCATAGACCAGGTTTATTCTCGAAATTGTATTTGTCCAGTTTGATTCCTTCGTGTTCTTCGTACCCCTGTACTTACTTGTTGATGTGATAGTCTGCTGGAAAAACCTAAAGCTTCTTGTTTGATCTGCAAGAAAGAGTTGACAATTGGAAGAGATGCCACCTTCCTTTGTCCGGGGATCGTAGTGTTCGATTTCATACTGTCAAACCGCCAAGAGGCGCAGCACTTTGTGCCTCCACTTGAAAGCATTTTATAAGTCGTCAGAGACCCAGATCCTAGTGAGAGTGCGGTCCTATTCGCGAGCGTGTGGGCAGGCCACAGGTCCTGAGTTTTGTACGTAGCTCCTACAGAGTGGAAACGAGAGCGTCCCTCCGTGTCTGTAGGGCAACGCGGGATGGCATAGATCGCGATGCGGCAGTACTTTACACTTCACGATACCTTCGGTTTGTCCTGGAGGTAGAAAAATTGTCCAGAAAAATCCTCGGGTGACTAAGATGGTACTTCCCGTATTTATTCACGTTCGCGTACAGAGAACAAAAGTCAAAATAACGGATTGGCATTCTTCACATTAAAAGATGCTCCAGGTCAGGTCGGTTCTATCACTGTAGAACCCTTCTTTCGCCGCAAAGGAGCGATGATCTCCGGAAGAGTCCGGAAAAATCTTTTCAGGTTGTCGTCAGTTCGAGTCTGTTCGTGGAACTCATATTCCGAGTTTCGATGACTGTGAAGCCTTGCTGGACATGGTAATGCTTTTAGAGTTCTACGGCATCGAACCTTGAATTTTGAGTGTCTTTGTCTTTGACCATTCTCCTTGAAATTGGTCAACCGGCTTGGTAGAATCGTTGTCTGGCGAGGTACCGTGAATTGGGATACATGGCCGTGAAACGGCCATGTATCTTTTCATTGCCGTTTTCGGAAAACTGTATGCGAATTCCTCTGCAGTGCTCATGCCACTGCAGTGCTCATGCCACTGCAGTGCTCCTGCCACTGCAGGGCTGGTTTGGATTGGTTCGTATTCGCGCGGTATCAGCCTCCTGGGATTGTCTCCACAGTGTTCCGTTTAAGGAAATTCCTGTGAAATAACTTGAGGCAGGATGCGGCGATTGTTACGGCGTGGGTAAATGGGCAAACATTACCCGAGTTAATTAATGATTCTCGAAATTTGAGGCAGCCTTAAGTGAGGATTCGGTCATCGTCCTTACACTACGAAAGCATATCTTCCACGAAATTGTAGCTTTTGGATTAATTTTCCAGGTACCAGGTGTCACACTCCTTGCGAGCCCCGTCACCCATTCCACATGGGACGTAGGCTTCGACTGGAGGTAGGCTTCCAGAAATGGAATTTGATTGGAGATGGTTGGAGGGATCGAACATATGAACCATGACAATCAGACATTTGTGAAGGAAGTACCCCTTTTTCATGCCGTGGAGACCAAAAGTGCCGGGAAACTTTGAGAGGGCGCAAGGGACGTGGTTCAATGAATCCAGAAAAGTGATATTGTTGAATGCTTTGAGAGAAATTATTTTTGTACCGTTCTTTATGACTTTCATTTCGATTTGTTCTTCTTCCAACAAGCACCGCACTATCCAATATGAGTCGTGACCTTAAGCATTTTAGGCGATGCTGACTATGTTCTTCCCATTCCATAGCCGATCTTTGGTGGAAGAGAAGAATTCTTCGATACACGTTGACCCGAGAAAAACTTTCTTGCCGCAAATTCTTTTGCAAGCACCGACTACCGCCGGTGTTCCCGAAACACATAAACGGCAGACACCTTGGGAGACACAGAGCACAGGCCCGTGCGCACGATCTTTACCCCGGAATCAGCCGTGGGCTTTGTTTGGATGCATTCGAAGTCGTAAAAACATAAACTTTTTGGGAGTTTGCTCTTGTGTAGAGCCATAAACCATAATCATCCCGAAACACATAAACGGCAGAACCTTGACAGACACAGAGCACAGGCTCGTGCTCACGATCTTTACCCCGGAATCAGCCGTGGGCTTTGTTTGGATGTATTCGAGATCGTAAAAAAATAAACTTTTGGTAGGTTGCTCTTGTCTAGAGCCATGAAGCATTGTTGCTGGATAGGTTGGTTGCCGGAGCAATCTGCACAATCCCGGTGGAAACATTTATGGCCAGGACCCTCCATCTTGTGGCAAGTTCAATTTTTCAACGTGGAGCATGTGTATTCACCGATCTCCGATTCGCGGTGATTCGCAAGGCTTTCGTTGGAAACGAAAAATCTCCGACATAACGGGAAAAACATTTTGCCATTACCTTCGCAGGAAGGCGAAGAAATGCATCATCTTCATTTTGATTTGCAAATATGGAACACCTAGTTGGTTTTCGGATCGGAAAATGAGTTGAAATGGCGGCAGTACGTTTTGTGTTCGAAGGCCCAATTAACTTTATTGATGACGTCATAGTCATTGTTCTCTAAAACCAGATCGATCTTGTTTGGCGATTGCGGGCCTTTGAATACCAGAGATGGACCATTCTTGAGCCTCTCGAACACAGAAATCAGGTGCCCGTGCAAAGCAATTTGAAATTTGCGACGGATTCCACGTTTCCGCGTTCTTCACGCTCCGCACAGGCCATGGTGTCTCAGGTTCGCCGTTTCTGAACGGGGTAGCATTTTTGGATGTTCGTGAAATCTTTTTTGGCTCCGTCCTTGTGAGTTGCAGGCAAAAGGGTATCGTCGTGAGAATTGAAATGATTGAGAAGTGTAATGGCCGCTACCAAGGTACGGCGAGACAGATACGGTTGTTGTTTGTGATTCTTATGATAGAGCGGTACCAAGAATTGAAATGCCGAGAAGCAACGCCTTTTTTACGAGCGTGGGTTTGACCTGATGGGAAAGAACTGCCGTGATTTCGATTTCTAAATCGACGGATTTGTCCGCTGAGACCCATTTTCCATAATCATCGCAAGATCTTCGGCGTCACACTGATCAAACTTACGAAAACTCATTTGCTGTAACCAGCCGGGATTTTTTTTTGAAGATTTAACTGTGAATTATAAAAAGTCTGTTGGTTCAAGACTAATAGTCATCATGCCGTAGAGGCCTTTTATCGCGTCATCCAGCTTTTTACCCTCTGTGCTCTCAAACTCCAGCTTCCGGCCGATCAACCACACTTCGGAAACCGCTCCGTCGTGTTGCTTAAAACCCTGAAGGGCGCAGGCGGAATCTGGTATGGAACTACAGGCAACTGATCGGGGCACAACGCTTTCTTGAAGTTTTAATTTAACGAATCTCGAATAAGTCCGAGTGTTGGAGGACCGAAGTGCCAAAAGCAGAAGACACCGAATCAGAAAGAACAGCCGATTGGGTAAAAACAGGAAAAAGAGGCTGCTGAACAGAATTTGACAGAACTGGCGAAACGAACGAAGCCGGCATATCCCTGAGTTTGCGCACGTTTTGCGGCTTGTGCAGAATCAGTAAACACCGAAGAAGCAGGCATTTCTTGAGGTAGAAGTGGGAAAGCCCAGGACTGCCATGGAATTGGTGAGACATTGCCCGACTGGCGAGTCAAAGCACCTCCACCCACGTGCAGTTGAGGTTCGGAGTTCTTGGACATCTGAGATAGAGTATCAAGATCGATGTGCGTGTAGTCCGACCGGACTTCAGTTCGAGCATGTTGCGGTGACGCGCCATCAATCTCCGGCGCATGAGAATCAGGAAGAGGTGAATCGAGTCCATGATGCCGAAGTCGATTTCATCGAAATCACCGAATTGGAAATCTCCCGATCGAACACCAAATCTGTTCCCATAAATCAGCCGGAAGATGCTCAAAATGGTAGTCTTCTCTTTTCAGCCGCTGACTGCTGTGAGCGCTGGGTATTAATTTTTCTTGGTCTTGCCGAGTGTGGGTTTCTTGAAAGGAGAAACGGTCTGCGAAACGTGCGGACAGGTTCGGAATTTTTGGATGGCCGTAGCAGATTTTTGTTGAACGCTTATTTTTGATCAGGGAGCCCACTCTAAAATTTAGTGAAGCCACTAATTTTAATGGGTCCCTGTCACTAAAATTCAGAGATGTTCAAGTGATATTTTCATGAAAAATATGGAGAAATGACATTTAATTTAAGAGGTATGTAAATCTAAAAGCCAAGGAAATGGAACTGTCAGAAAGGGATTCATCCCTAATTTGCCAGACTAAACATGCAAAATAGCGACAGCCCAATCCGAGATATTTATTTTATTTTTATTTTGGGAGACTGGAAAATCGATGGGGATTCGACATCGCAACCGACGGATTCACGACAAATACGCATGTGACAAAATCAACGACGCTACCGATTGCGCTACCGAGACGCGCTGATTTGCGGAGGTCGGAATGTCGTACTCTAAATCGGCAAGTACAATCTGTCACAAAATGCGTTTAAATTTCGATCGCCGTTTTTCTTTTTATGACCTATTACGTTCACAATGTTCACCAATGTCCCTGCACACACGAAATGTCTGTAGGAAATGCCAAGAGGAATATTGCGACTTCCCAAACGCGTTCTTGAGGTGTCGAGAAAAAACTTAAATTGTGGTTTGCCTTTTGTACCTATTTGCTGAAATATTTTTGCATTGTGCGTCTAAAAAAGATTACGAAATGGTTCGCCCTGTTTTTTTTTGGCCCGAGGCAAACTTATTGAACCCACTTTTTTCGTTTTTTGTCGTTAATAAGGTGTGACAGAATTGCACGATAAGAAGGGAAACATTTTCACAAAATTGCCGTAT
The DNA here is from genome assembly GCA_030068105.1 of Sinentomon sp. SZTP_YWyxl. Lineage (NCBI taxonomy): Eukaryota > Metazoa > Arthropoda > Protura > Sinentomata > Sinentomidae > Sinentomon > Sinentomon sp. SZTP_YWyxl. Next base: position 27,462 of record JASGXE010012448.1, read on the forward strand.
TTGAGCCATGCAATTGTGTCCATCCTTAGCACGCACCGTCAGCCGGTACACAGTGTGCCTTTTCTTGTGTTGTGTAATGTTGCACATCTCTGGCATCGAAAAACGGTTTTCTTTTTGCATTTTTGTTCCTGCTTTATTTCTTTATTTTTGTTTTTTTTATTTTTGTTTTTTCCTGCTTTATGGGTCGTATGCACCAAAGCCAGTAACCCTAACCCTGAGGTTGAAAAAAGTCAATTCCATGTTCAGATGCACCTATCTCAACGATAGAAAAGGAAAGCTGTTGTGCAAAGAAATCAAATTTTCCGACAGAATTCTATACAACAGATTTTATGGATGGAATTCTGTCGGAAAATTTGATTTCTACGCACAACAGTTGTCTCCCTATCTATGAAAGTCCTTATTCTCCGGCAGTGGGTGACTCACTTTTTTTCATTGGAATCCCTGCCTTCTTTCGATTGTCACTTTTTCGTTTGCTTTCGCTCGACTGGACCAACAAGGACACACATTTCGATCTTTTTTCGTTTTGAAAAAACTGTCGCCTCCCTCCTCTGTTTGAATGTCTGCTTCTTCAAACGCAACATTTTGTTTTCCCCAGATTCTCCATTCCCTCTCTTTCCGCCTGCCATCGCTGCCTTCTTTTCAATTGGACAAAACCACGAATCATCATCATCATCTCCCAACAACAAAATCGAAAAGCGTGTCTTCACATTCGCCACTCGCGTCGTCTTGCGCCTGCCTTCCTTTCAACCCCAATGCGAAACTGTTCATTGTTTTTTCCTGCGAACTGCAAAATTGATTGAAAGATGTTTGTTCCGTCGCCTGTTCGACAGTCCATTGTCCCTTCGTCCTGTTCACCTTTTTCCACTGTTCTTCCAAAGGCATGCTTACACGATCAACCCTGTCTTAAGGGATGCTTATACGTCTGACCAAGTGGTGTCTCAAACCAGTGCCTCCCTCAAACCCCTCAAGCCAAACAAAAACATTTTTCACACGATGTGCTGAACACACCGTGCAGCCCATTTTCAGCCCAAAACTGCGAACGTTCCCGTGCCTTTCCACTCTCCCCCATCGTCAATCGCAGATTTTCGCATGAAAATTCTGCAACAAAGAGCATGTTTTGATGCCACGATTTTGAGATGTGCTGATAAAGCTGACCTTCAAGAGGAATGTTTTTTCGATGATGTCTCAAACCTGGTAGGTTAGGTCAGTTAGAGTCAGATCATGCTGTCCTTGGGTCATTGAAGCTGTGCTTGGGTGCGATGGGTCATTCTGGCTGTGCATCATGCATGGGTCTTTTTTGGCAGTGTGTGGGTTTGCGCAGGTCTTTTTCGTGGGTGGGTTTCTGTGGATGTGTCTATGTTTTTTAACAAACCACCAACGTGAGCGCCTCGGAGTTGTCGCATGAAACTGGAATTCGTTGAATCGCCGAGCGGATTGTGTGCAAAATCGACAGGGACCGTCAACCTTGAATGCCCTTGAACAGGAATCGATAAATACTGGCAGAATGTGCCAATTCTGGTGTGCGTTTCGGTGGCCTTCCTCATCCTCTTTCTCAATCTTGCCCCACCATCCACTGACCACATTGGCTTTGATGAAGCTGGATGCCTTCCTCACGTTTGAAAGTTTGTTGAAAACAGCACTTGGATTTTTTTGCATTTGCGCGCTGTTGCCTTCCTCTGTGCTGGACTCAGAAAGTTTTCGCCTTTGATTTTCGGAATCAACTTCATTTACGTGGAGAAGTTGGACTGGGTGGCGACACGTGTTCTTGAAAAGCCATTCTCCGATTTTTGCTGGAGAAGAATCTTTTGGCGTTTCAATTCAAACCCCATCTCATCTCGGAATCGGGGCACCGCATCTCAAAAAAGGGGCAATGTTTATCCTGTGGAGGAGTTTTTCCACATGGGCCTATTATAGGTCACTGTTGATAAAATTATAGAACGGCGCTAAAAAGAAATTCGGAAAATGCAACTCAAGAATTGTTAGGTTAGGTTAGGTTGGGATAGGTTACGCTATGTTATGTTTGGTCAGGTTAGGTTAGGTAAGCATAGGTTATGCTAGGTTAAGTCAGGGAAGGTTTGGTCAGGTTTGGTTTGTTCAGCTTAGCCATCACTCGCCTTTGATTTGTTTTTATTCAATTCTATTCTATCTCACAAAACAGAACCAAACCCAACCTGGCCAAACCTGACATCCCTACCTAACCTAACCAATTCTGATCAAATGTTGAATTTTCCGAATTTCTTTTCAGTGCCGCTCGATACTTTGATCAAGAGTGACCAAGAGGCCCATGTAGAATACCCTGTGCATAGGTACAGCTATATTTACTGGCTTGCAGGAAATTGTGTCCCCGACAATAAAACACAACCCTTTTCTGTTTTTGAGTGAATTTTTAATCTACCGTGCCGTGACCAAGGGAGACGGTAAATAGGCCTACTGTCCCCCACAGGAGTAACTCAAACTCAAAAAAGTGTTGATTTCATTTTTTCCATTATTCAGTTTTTCGCCGCCTTTTTCGCCGCCATCTAAGAATTACACCGGAACCCAAGGACAGGTGTTGCGCATTGCAGGTTGGGTATGTTTAGGGTTAGGTGCTTGAGGTTATGGGTTTGGCTGTGTGTTTATGAAATTTTTATTGCAGCACTTCGCGAAGCTTCCCAGCACAGGATCAAATAGCCTGGCCCAACTCCAAAACCTGTTCGTTGATTCACTGTGTCCTGGCTCCGGTAAATGACGGCGGCAAATTACAATTTGAGAAAAAAAATTTGAGATGAGGTGGATGTTATTCCATTCGCAAAACAACTGTACAGCGAACTGCCTTAGACTGGAGACAAAACACAACATCCAGCGGCTGGAGGCCCCAACTGAGCACGCCGAAACACGGTTGCGGCCGATGGCCGCAGTGGGGCGAAGCCCCACTAGTTCCTTTTAAATCGTTTAATAAGGTGCATCTCAACATGGAATCGACTTTTTTCAAGGTTTTGGGTAACGGATGGGGTTAGTGGCTTTGGGGCATACGACAGTATCTGCAGATTATGGTCCAGGTTAGGTCCAGGTTATATTCTGTTAGGTTTCAATTTCACTTCACAGAGAATCCTGACCTAACCTAACCTCCTGTACCTAACCGAACCGATCCTAACCTAGCCTAAGCCAATCTAACCAAACCTGACCTGACCTAACTAACTAACCGATAGGGAAGGTACACCCTGTGTCGCATGCTGGCTCCAAAGGGGGACATTGCACGGCTAAGAGCATGGCTGTTTTCTGAAAATATTTCCCTGCCATCACGAAATTGTGTCCCACTATATAAACGACTTATTCACTATTTTTCTTAAAAAACGCATATGATCCGAGATTTTGCACACGTGTGCTTTGCGCCGGTTTACTGGCGATTTTCTTGATTTCTGCTTCTGCCGTTCCAGCAATGATTGTTGGCCAACACTAAAATGGGAGTGATGCCAAATTTTGTTCAGAGGTGTCAGGTTGAAGTCCCAATAATTCGAATTGGAATTACATGGGAATTTTCCCAATTTTAGTTAATTTAATAATTTAATTAAACAATACATTCCACAAAATGTGTTGGGAAAGGAATTTGAAGCACAAATCAATCGTCATATAGACAACTAAAAAGGAAAGTTGACGATTCAGCAATGTGTTGAAAAATAAATGAGAGTGCGTGAAGTTGCACCGATGATGTCGGAGCGAAGTTTCATTATGAAATGAAGTTAATCTCAAATTTAAAAAAATCCCGAACTTGATTTTTGCTTTTGAAGGATTCTTCTCTGAACGGCGATTTGCGCCCATAATTATCGGCGTATGTGACAGTATATGACAATGCCATTTCCGTGACGTTGATGAACCAAGATGGATCTGAGTGATATCCATCACCAAATTTTGCTCTTCTGTTGAAGGCATCATGTAAGGTATAATCATGACAATCATCGGTATGATGTTGAAGGCGAATATTTCTGATTCGACATTAGGCGCAAATGGGCGCAAACTGGCTCGGGCAACAACAAAACAGGCTGCAAAACTACGATAGGTTGGAATAACAGGGCCATTTCTGCTTTTTGCGAATAAAATTATTTTGGAAACAATCATCATTTCACCCAAGACAGGAGATAAGGACCCCCTTATAATGAAGCAATTGACGCAAAAAATGCGGATGCCTAACAATTGAATACTGGTATTGATGGCCAATTTAGTGCCATTCCCTGCGGTTTATGATTTTTGCCACTACCTACAATTATATGAGCCAATTCCTACAACTGTTATTTTGAGTGCAATTTCCACTGAAAATCAGGTAACGCAACCAAAATCGAATCGGTTTAAACTTTTTCTCCCTAAACTTAAGTATACCATTACCTGATTTTGAGAATCCATCACCAGCTTTTAAACCCATAAGAGTATTATTCCTAAGAGTTAGTTGCAATTCCTTTGAAATTAGGGAAGAATATATCTGGAAATTTTGACGTTTTCACTAAATTTAAGTGACAAAGCCCTCTTTAGACAAAGTAGTTTCCCTGAAGCTGGGGAAACCCATCAATTTAAGGGAAAATGGTTCTTTTTGAAAGAAGGAGCAGTAATCACGGAAAATGGTTCTTTTTGAAAGAAGGAGCAGTAATCACATTTTAGTACTTTTTCACACTAAAAGTAAGGGAATTTTTTTTGAGTGTTCGTATTTGTAACGAGTTTCACCGAGAGTCATCACAGAGAGTCATCCATAGACATACCCTTAAAATGACATTTTTCATTTTCTCTTGCAGGAACACCGTCAGGCTGAAATGGAGAGGATGAGGGCGGCAGGGCCTGGTGCACTAGTAGTGGCCGCGCGAGAGGAAAATGAGCATCACCCGAAAAAACAAATTATCGATTTCATCGAACTGTTAGAAATGGTATTTTAGAAGTTAAGCAATATTGTAAATAATGATGATATAGTGTAACAGAAGACCGAAATCTTCTAATTCAAATGCCTCTACAAACTCGCTCTCTCATATATCTACGAAACAGTTGTACAGGGCATACACTCGCCGAAGCTGTGACGGGACCTTCACAATACACCCACAGAGGCACCCCCTTAAACACTACAGTGCTCAAACTCGGTACAAACATGCCACGTTACGTCCCCTTCAAACCTCACTTTGAAGCAAAGCTCCAGGTCCATATGTATATTCTCAAGATTTTTGGAATAGAATGTCGGCCACCGCTTCTTTTTCGCAATCGTGACCAACTGGCTGTTTTGGAACGAAGAGCCTGCAGAAAGCCTGGACGAAAGGCATGTTGAAAAAAGGTTGCAGTTTCTCCTGATTTTGTGTTTTCACACATCATTCATCGTGTTTTCATTTTTTGTACTGTTTTATCAACCTCCAGGCGAACTGTTTGCTATGTTTTGGCAGGTACCAGGCGACATTTGTCGCGATCGTGGACCTATTATTTGCCAAGCCCCTGGAATGATAAAAATTTGCAATAAAACTGGACGTCACTTTCGTTTTTTGCGATTTCAACCGATTTTTTTTATTTTAGTTTTCAGTCACCAAGATGCGCACACAAGCCAGCCACAGTCTGTGGTCTGTTTCATGCACACTGAAATTCCTGATTTGAATGAGGCTGCGTTGTTTGCTGCAAGCCCGTTGCCAAAATGTTTGCCGTTATGCGACCTTTTTGTTCTTTTGCCAACTTTTTGACACAGTTTGTTCCTTCTCACTTTCGGAAAAGAAATTGAAACTGAGAAATTGGCGACTTGAAAACATTTGAAATTAAAAGATCCAAAGCGTTATAGGTCTCGAAAAAGGTTAACTTTTTTTGGAAAAAGTTTCTTACGGAATTTTGGAAAAGAGGTTCATTGGTTTTTGCGAAAAAGGCCCATTGGTTCAAAAAGGTAAAACGTGCATTCCGCTAACTTTTTTTTTGCTTCCAAGTGTCATTGTTTCCAAAATGTATGGGTTCTTATTTAGCTGGTTCAAATGGATGGATATAAGGTCGCCACGTCCCGGATGACACAAGTGAATCCACACCGAATAAAGATTTGCGGATTCCCTGTGCTTGCTATGATTATAGGGGAGAATCAAATCTTAAATAATATGCGCGACAACGAAAATTATTCTTTCGTGCAAATCAAAGCAGCAAATGTATAGTGGTGAGTTTACAAACCCATTTTTTGCATCTGAGCAATTCAAAAATAGCTGCGATTATAAGACATGAACGCAAAAAATGCTATGACACATAAATTTGAAAATGTGCTCATCTGTACGATCCAAATTTATCCCATACGGTACCCAAACTATGCATGCAATGTATACCAGCGCTAGACACCCGTTTTTGAGCATCGCTGTCGCAATAGATAAATTATATCTTCAGATTGCCAAACTATACCTGATCTTGGTGAAAAGAAGTTAAGTCTCGAAGAAAAGCGTGGATTGCAAAATACTTCGTGTATTAATTTGTAGTCATTCAATATAATGAACGTTCTTCTACCGACAGTGAACGATATGATTTTGCCGTGAACTGCCATCAGGTTGGTGTAAAGTGAACGTGTTCCATCAGATGCACGTGGGATCCATGTTGGGCAACCGACTATGGGCAAACCTCGAGGTCCTGCGAAATTTAACGAAGTCAGAATAAGTGAAAAACATGTTAAGTTCGTTAACATTATAATCAAATTATTACACTACATTTGATATCATTTTGCGACCGTCCTGACGACCTACCAAGAGCATTTGGTTCTTCAGCTTGGGCTGAATTGCGGACAAATGGTTAAGTATTTTGAAAACGAAAGTTGTGAATTTTAAAGACAGCTTCAACTGGAAAGGAAGCTCTACTATATTTACGTTGGTCCAATCAGTTTTTAATGAGATTGGGTTATGCCGAAATTTTATTGGTTAAGATGCGTATTTCAAGGATTTTTGCCGCTCCATGCGACTTCACGCAATAAACGTTTTAAAAAGGCAGCTTTATGGTCATCACCCTTCTAAACGGCATGCTGTTCCCGCACGTTGTCAGAAATCTGTGCACTCTAAACACGAAGTTCAGTTTGGAGCACTTCTTTTTTAACATGGGCTTTGATAAGAAGTGTTCTTTTGAGAACATCAGTGGAACACTTGGTCTGTTATTGGAACACACTGAGCGTGCCATTTCCAGCGATTTGGAACACTTAAGGTGTTCCAATGGAATATTTATGGTGTTCCAAATCGCTCATGTGTTCCAAATCTGTGATAGGAATGTCACAGATTTGGAACACTCAGTGTGTTCCAAGAACACACCAAGTGTTCCATAAATGTTCTTAAAAGAACACTTCCTACCTAAACCCATGTTAAAATAGTCTTCCAAACTGAACTTCCTGTTTGGAATGTGGCACTCTTTGTCGCTGCTGCGTAGAATTCCGCGGTTTTTTTTCTTGACCATGATACAATAGTTTTCTTTTGAGTCAAGCCACGAGAGACCTTACATTCTATTGGTACTGATGGGACAGGCGGCAACGCGCTTGTTGCAACTGGAAAAACATCGCTATACATTATCGCATTTGGGTGAACCCCGCCTTCTTTGCTTATGTAGTCTATACGGGGGATAATTGAGAAGAGGGGTACAATTCAATTCAACAAACAAGAGTGTGCATGATAATTCAATTCAATATGCCGGACAATCCAACTCAACGCACCGGCCAATCCAACTCAACGCACAGTCCAAGCCTGTTCTCAGATCGGCACCACCTAACCTAACCTGATCTAACTTAACCTAACCTGACCTTCCGTGAGGTTGGGTTATTTTAGGTTATAGGGTCGGTCCGGTTAGGTTAGGTTAGGTTAGGTTATTCAATGATTTCTGGATAAATACTTTCTTAAAGTTTCAACACCCGGAACGGCCGGAACACCTAAAATGAATTTAAAAATCATTGAATTTGAATGAATAGATTGATCTGATATGGGTTCCCGGACAGTTGGCCGACGGACATCTGGCCGCCGGACAATTGGCCTCCGGACATCTGGCCGCCGTGGACATCTGGCCGCCGGACATCTGGTCGTCGGGCAACTGGCCGCCGGACAACTGGCCGCCGTGGACACTTGGCCGCCGAGGACATCTGGCCGCGGCGGACATCTGGCCGCCGTGGACATTAAGCCGCCGCCACACGTGACAGTTGGACATTGATGATGACGTTCGATGTTTCAAATTCATGAAGTTTTGTCGTTACTTTCTCCGATATTCAGTATGAATTACGTTGAGGTGCCTATAAAGTTCCTATAATGCTTTGTTTTCCCCAAATTACTCCACTCCCAACTTTGGTCTGTCCTAGACAAGTGACAGGCTGATGCCGTGCAAGATGAATCGCCTTGGCGGACTTAGAAGTTTGTTTCACTTCCAAACCCCCAGATGCTCAAGCCGCTTCCCGAATTCATTCACTTCCAACAACAAAAAATTTGTTTAAAGCGTTAATCTAACTTAAAATTGCTTTTTAAATTTCGTAAAAATTTTATTTCCGTGAAAAATGAAGACCATTAGAACATCGAAATCATTCATAGAAAAGGTGACAAACGTTTCGAAAGCGCCATACCCCTGTCTTTCCAATTTTACAATTGCTTGTGGCAGTCGTAATGTACAGCTACTTGCAGTCAGCGCTCCAGTCAGAACTTTTTGTCCACGAAGACTTTTTTGAAGAATTTATAAAACCATTTTCCCTTCAAACTGTGCTTTGACCAATTATTTTGATGTTGATGTTTTCCAGATGTCGCGGAGACCAAACGTCCGGAGGACGAATGTTCACAGCAGCCAGATCTCTAACCCCTTACCTCGCAGGCGAGTGCATCCCGAAAAGTGTCGCATCGGGTCGTGATCCTATGGTCCAAAAACACTTTAAGATCGCATGTTGCTTATCTCGCCAAATCTTCACCAAACCAAAGTACGAGTACGTAAAACAGATCTCACCTGACCAAACCAAACCTTATCTTAACCCAACATAACCTAGCCTAACCAAACCAAACCTAACCTAACCAAGCCAAACCAAACAAAACCTACCCTAATTAAATACCATTCGAACCTGAAAATGTCTGACCGGCAACGTTCCCCCGTAGCACCAACTCAGTTTGTTTGAATGCTTTCTGTCTGATGTTAAGCTGTTCTGGTAATATTTTTGTTTTTTCTTTTCACAAAATCTTGACTAGAAAGCTGTTTTCCGGTCTTGTCAACAATAATTACTGTGACGGTATCGTTTTTAAATAAACAAGTAAAAAAATAAATAATAATATCCTTCGAGCTAAAATGTCCAACGTCAAAGTTAAAGCGCGGGC